>CALYCR020001984.1:0-18946 GCA_944470395.2 Schistosoma turkestanicum
GAACATTTTGCCGTTTAGTTTAGTTTCTAAATAATCTACAGTTTCCATAAAATTGGTTTCTTGTACTTGTTCAGTAGAACCTAGTCAGTAAATAAATAGTAAATACAATTATATATTTCATGTATAGTGCTTTAATGTATATTGGATATCTGTCCACCTATTTGTAGCCGCTTTTACCTCTTGTAGTTGTAACTCAATAACTTAACTCTAATTAATTAGATATTTGCATTTTTGAATGAAATTGCTTAGTGTTGTGCGACCTGTTCAACTTCCTGGTCCTCGTGGACTTCGCCTGACGGGTCCATCAAGGGGAGCTCTTGCACGTCTTCCTGTTGGGCTTTTGACAAGAGGTGGTCGTAATGTGTTCTCATCTCCAGTTGCTGAAAGTATATCACCATCCAAAAAGTTGCCATCAAAATCTCGCTCCCCTAGTCGTTCTCCAGTTTCCAAACCTTTAAAGGATTGGCAGAGAAAACGTTCATATAGATCCAGGTCTAGTTCATCCTCAAAATCACTTGGCTCCCCTCATTCTTCGTCCTCAAGTAGTTTCAGGACAAAACGCCACTGGCGTCGGGATTCTCGGTCGCGCTCTGGTTCTCGACATACACAGCGAAAAACGAATGATGTAAAGGATTCTCAAAAAAGGTGTGCCAATGATAACCCCACATTTTAGTTTTAATGTATGCGTTTTGTCCACCCGTGTCTAATGGGTTCTAAACTGTACTTTGAGAAGGTTGTTGTGGGTAGACAAATTAGCTCACTTCTGTATTACATAATGATGATATTCTTCATTACATCAAAACAAAAATGGTCATTCGAAGGCAAAAGTAAATTAGGCTCTGTAAATCATCAATTGTGTTAAGTCCAAACTCCGTTGAAAACTGATGTCTATTGTGTTCTTGATGTTATGAGTTCTCTTGATAACCAACTGGTTAGTTAAAACTCGTACTAAATCAGTTCTCTTTAGTGTTTATTATCGTTAACCTCAAATAGTTTATTCAATGAGTGGTAATCAGGTATAGAATTTATTTCGAAATGTTCAGTTTCGATTCTAAAAAGTGAAATGTTGATTAACCAGAAACACGTTTTGCAGATTTAAAAAAATGGTATTTTACTCCATTCGTGTCACGTACATCCAAGTTGATATAAGTTACCTAATAGTCAACAGTTTTGCATAAATGGAAAATCTCGTTAAACAAAGATGTTCTTAACAGCAGGAAGTGTTGAAAGTTCGAAATGGTTGTGAAGTACTTTGGCACCAACATTCGTGTTCCCCCGAAAACCCATCTATCTTATGATGCTATGTGAAAGTTCTTACATCCTATTTCAATCTATCTTCAACATGTTTGTGAAGTATTTTCAATAGTTAAAAATCGTGTATTCAATTTCAAAAGATGACTTCTTTCCTTTAACTAATAATGCAAAGTGTATAGAAAATTGTAAAATCTGCCAGAGAAATATAGTGGTTTAAGATATTCGAGGAAAAACTAGTCCAAAACAATGAATTTGTATCTAATTTATTCTTAAAATATGTTGGTATGACCGCAAATGAAGAGAGGCCGCTCTCTTGAAATGCTCTCATGACCACGTGTGTTAGCCACCACCACGGAAGTCCTTCTTGTGGCAGTGGTGTTGTTCACAAAATTGAGAGGATGAAAAATAATTGTCTAGCATACTGTCTACGGCTGACCTACTTAGGGCAATTAAAAAATTCTGATTCTAAAATAATAGTGCATCTGGTCTCCAGAATCCCGAAAGCACAAATGACAGACAGATTTACTGTTGGCTATTTGTTACTGTGTAGCTCTGCACCGCCTAACGTTCCACTGCCTTGTGGATTAGACCTGTAGGTCAACGGTTCGAGAAGTCCCTCCCTAAGAAAACTACCTGCTTCAGTTTGGACAGCCTTGAAATATCCCATCCAGCCCACACAGATTCAGTGATTTGTGTGGCGCATAGAAATTTAGGTGCCCTACCTTAAGTCCAACTAACAGTCTTCCACTTTACTTTACATTTCATGTTGTACAACTTCGTGCTCCTTGTGAATTCACTATGCAAGTGTTTCGATATGACTTATTGAATGAATGGAACTTCAGTCCTCTTGGCATTGGTGGTTTTAATCTTCTCAATTGGTCAACCTCTTGAATCATGTGCAAGTTTTTCATCAGCCTGCATATCGGTTTAATACACAGACCATCTATTTAGTGTTAATTGTATTTAGAGCATACAAACAATCAATAGCAGCCAGCTTGTAATAACATAAAACTAAATAGTTTCTGCTCTCCTTATTATCTTTACACTTTTTAAAAATCGAGGTGGTGTTCGAGGCAGTGTTCACAGATCTACTGAATCGTTTGAAGATAACATACATCATTAATAGTACTAGAATGACAGCAAATGCATGCTTTTTACAATGATATTTAAGTGAGATGAATGGTTGGCTCATTACCAGGTAGCATCGGTCGTCTGATTTAACTACGGCTCTCACGCTCCCATGTATTGCCGCTAATGCGTGCAACGTTAAAGCTGGGGATTAGAACGTAACGTCTATCTTTTTTGTGAGCACATCAGCTTTCAAAAGCATAGTTTACTGATTGATAGAATATTAAGTTTCACTTACTGTTATTATTAAACAGTTAAAGTTTTACTTGCCTAAACTAGACTAGTACTTGGATATACTGTGTGCTAGTCCCTATAGATTACCCATTAAGAAAGAACTCATACCATTTATTAAGTATTCATGTTATCTGCACTCTATCTTGTGGTAGTCTTCATAAATGTTCATTACGATCTTTTAGTACACCACAACCAGTCGCCAGGGGGAATTCCAAGGGTAGACGACGAAGACGCGGTGGTGCCTCAAATGCTGACTCGAGTACTGACGCGAATACCTCAAATGAAGATACAACAGCTGCAAGGGGTCGTGGACGCGGCAACTGGCGAGGTAAACGTGGAAATATTTCGAAGCAGACTCCACCGAGCGAGTCTCGCCTTACCCAACGAGCCAGTAGGTTTAAAGACCATCTGACTCAGTCATCCATTGGGTCAGGCTCAATTGGACGAACTACCAGTCAGCTGCTTTCAAACTACACTGACGAGCGTGATGATTTGGTTGTTGATTTTGGTAGCTGTCAAATCATCGGTACTATGCAGGAAATAGAAAAACAGTATTTAAGACTGACTCGAGTAAGCTTTGTTAGTTTGTTCAGTGTATTCTGTAGTATTTTCTCAGTTGTCTTTTAACTAAGAACTTCTTTTTTTTAACTAGTTATATATTTTCAAAAGAAAGAAGTCATCGTATCTAATGGAGGAAGGACACGGAAAAAACTTTGTTTATTGTAATCAGTCAGTCAGCAACAATGTAGAACTTCGTACGTACATATACCAGTACAAGTTGCCATACCACATTAGCACAGAGATGTAATTGTCAATTCAAGTCCAATAGTAGTAGAGGTAGTAAAGGTATGAGCAATAGTCGGAGACGTTAGGATTAGAAGATACTATTCAAGAAGTAGAATCTAGTGAAGTAGACTTCTTTGGTACACCTTTCAATGACAAACACTGCCACAGAACCTCACGACCAACAGAGTCGAATGCCGCCTTAAGGTCCAGGAAGACAACTATTGCAGGACGCCTAAATGTATGCCTGTGTTCCAGGACCTGTCTTAGTGTGAAAATGTGGTCTATACATCCACGTCCAAGTCTAAAACCAGCCTGTTTTTCTCTAGTCTGAGGTTAGTGTACGAGATGCATGCATAACGGCTTTTTCTGACGCGTCTGGAAACTAATGTGAAATAGCAGCACCTAGGCCATATGCTGAAGCGTCTGCTGCTACGATGATCGGCATGGATGGATCGTAGTGTGCTAATAACAATTCCGAGCTAATTATAGACTTAAGTTTACGAAAAGCCGCGTCACACTCTTTAGTCCAATTCCATGTGCTATGCTTCTGCAGTAGAAAATGTAACGGAGCGCGAATATCATGCATCGAGAGAACAAATGCTGAATAATAACTGATTAGTCCGAGAAAAGATCGTAATTCCGAGACATTAGTGGGAGTGGGAATCAGTTTAATAGCTCGGGTGTTCTCAGGATCCGGTCTGCGACCGTCGGCATCAAAGATGAATCCCAAATACTTTACCGACTGCAATAAAAACTGGCACTTCTCTGGGCGTAACCGGAAACCGTTGTCACTGATGCGTTGTAGTACCAATGTCGTGCGTTCCCGTAGCTGTTCTAACGTCTTCGCAACAATTAAGATATCATCGAGATAAGCTGCAACCCCTGAGATATCTGATAGGATAGTATCAATTAGTTCCTGGAAGATAGATGGGGCAGTCTTAACTCCAAAAGGCAGACGGTTGTACTGGAACAAACCACGATGAGTATTGATAATAAGCAGCTCTTTTGATGCTTCATCTACTTCCACTTGCAAATAAGCATCAGCTAGATCGAGCTTTGCACATAACTTTCCCCCATTCAGCATAGTGAACAGATCTGCGGAAACTGGCAGAGGATAAGGATGCTGTTCCAGAGCTGCATTGAGACCTGTAGAGAAGTCAGCACATATTATGCATCGTGCCGTTGGCCTTCTTGATAACGACTATAGGTGCTGCCCAAGTAGAGTAAGGAACGGGAGTAATAACTCCTTGTCGTTGAAGGTGATCCAACTCTTCATCTACTGTTGCTAATGTTGCATAAGGTACGGGTCTCTTTGGACCGAAAGCCGGCTTAGCCTCAGGTTTCAACCTAAGTGTTGCTTTCATGGCAGTGCACCGACCTAATTCAGGTTGAAAACTGTCCGTCATCAGCTTCCTCTTATACGATTCAGGGTCATGTGGTTGTGATACCAGGTGGCGGGAGATCAGCCAATTTTAGCTGGTCGAACCATTCTAAACCAAGTAAATTTAGATCAGTTGGAGTTATATAACATACCCCAGTAAGTAAATGACGAGTCTCGGAAGGCAACTTTACATTCCAATTGTCCTAACAGACGAAGGTAATTACCACATGCTTTACGAGGCTTCTCTGTTGTGTGCTGCAGACTTGGGCTACCCAATTCGGTCCAATTTTTGCGTGAGAGGATGGTGACGTCAGATGCGGTATTTATTCGCAATCTACACAAATGCCCGTTAATATTAAGAGTCACAAATTTCCTCTCACCGCAGTGCCAGCAAGCAGCAGGGGGATTCATTCTTGACTTTTCGGCAGAGTTGGAGTGGGATGAGCTGGGTGTAGCATGAGCAGACTTATTCTGATTATGTCGCTGGTGTACCAAATGTACCTTCAGATCGGCTTGAACTACCACTCTACACTATAGTTGAGTCTCGTTGTAGGTTAATGAGACGTTGGTACTCATTAGCTATGTCATTAATGGTGAGCTTCGGATCTAGCTCCAACCGACATAGTAGCCTTGTTCTAATGTCACTGAACTGATGAGACTGGAGGCTGCAGATGAGCATAAGGGCTTCAAACTGATCTTCCGACAAAGACTTAGACAGAAAGCGTTCACATTCACGGTTGACGATGCCCACGTGCGTAAGAAAATCATCATCTTCGTTCATAATTAGCTCCAAACATCGATAACGAGTAATAATTGTGACGAGATGTCGCCAACACTGGCGACATCTATTTATCTGCCATTCTTACCTAGCACTCGTTTCCTAATAACGGCGTTGTTCACTCGGTTGTCCCAGGATATACGAGCAATGCTTCGAAGACACCTATAATCGAAAACCAGTAACCTACGAATATCCTCTACTCTGACTGGCCATGTTTCACAGCCATATAGTAGGACAGAGCGAACTACTGCACAGTACACTCGTCCTTCAGTCAGCAAACGGATATCTCGCCTACTCCATGAGTGACGCAGTTTGGAAGAAGCTAGTCTAGCCTCCTGTATTCGTGCTGAGATTTCGTCAGTCATCAGGTGCCGATGCAAGCCAATTCTGAAGTAACATCTTGCATTGTTCCTTAAGGTGGTCAAAAAACTTCATTTTGTTAGTCTTCAACAAACAGAGCTATGTCATCGGCGTACTCTAAGTCAACAAGTGAGTCTCCTCGTGGAAAAGTCAGACTACGATAATGTTAACTCTAAGAGTATGTCTGCAACAAAGTTGAATAAGAATGGACAACCCTGACGAACACTTTAAGAAGTAATCAGTTTAGATGACAGTTTCCCATAAGCTCTGTCTGGGTTAGTAGTGTTCGAGTATAGTCTGTATAAGGTTAGTGTACTTTTCTGGTACTCCTTTCAGTGACAGACACTGCCATTGAACTTTATGTTCAGTTCAGTACTTCTTGGCGAGAGCTTCTTATTGCCTTTCTGAGATTGCTTTGCTTGACAGCTACAAGCAAAGAAATCAAAAACAAACAGCAGCTAGCGCGCTTCCATTGGTAACCAGTTATTTCAATTACAGATACAATGACACGAGAAGTTCTGGACGGAAGCAGTAGTAACTGCTTGCAAAACAGTGTAGTGTATGGACGAGGCGACATGCCCACGATCAATTATCAATAAGTTAAATCTCGAAGAACTTATTTGATGTATAGCAGGGATTTTCACGACTGTATATTATGAAATGACACTGACCACATGGTTGATCTTTAAATTGACAATTTATATACCTACCATTGTACAAGGGAAAAACTAATCAGGAGAGGGGAATAAAGCCTCAAACGTATGATCCGAAAAGTGACTGTATATAAGGTGACATTTATCATCCTAATTAGGTGAACTTCACAATGTAACCTTACACGAAGTTCGACGCCGCGTAATGATCGGTAGAATTATCAAAGCGCATATATAGGAATTTTATTAGCATTGGTGTGTCTGGATCATACACATCGAGAATAACGAACGAACATAAAGATATATTATTCTGATAAAATAGATAAACTGATGTACAGTGGTCTGATAAAGTCATTCACGAAATATAACCGTTGCTGCATAATTTAACGCCACATTATAGAGATGCATATCCAAGGTGGACGACGAAGCATCACCACATATTTATGTGGACTGTGAACACATGAGATTCCAAACCACCTTCGTGTCGATTCTCTCTATTGGCTCCAAACTGGTTTCTGGTAGAGTGAATTCTTTACAAATAAAATCTTTACATAAAGCAGTAGAAGAAAACCCGATTAATTTTGATATAAACGAAAGACTTATTGTAGGACGGAAACTAAAAAATAGTGAGGATATTTCATGGAAAATGAATTGGAAATATCAGAAAAAAGATCGTGATCGGAAAAAGTGATTAACATTATTAAATGCAGTGGAAGAATCCGTATCGGAAACAAACGAATACGTTGTAGGTACCAAGCAAAATTCACGTAAACGACATTTGCGAATAGTAGTAAACAGAAAAAATCAGAATTAACAGTATGCAAAATTAAATCACAAACATGAAGTGAACACGTAAAAAGATCACAAGGCTGTATATTTTAATGGTTTTGGAGAAAGCGCAAAAAGCTATAAAATCTGTAACAATTATCAGTTTAAAAAAGCTTGATTACAAAAACTGGATGTAAACTTCAGTATGTGGCACTGAATTGAAATTAACAACAGATTTTTAGGATAGCGAATACATAGAGAAGGAAACCGCAACATTTTCATAAAACTGGCAGCAATCTTGACGCGGAAGTCAGTTTTGCCTGTCCTGATGATTCAAGCGAGCAATATTAGTTGGAACACAGGTTCCTTTAGGTCATACAATACCAGGTAGGTTCATTGGAGACCAGTAAGACTAAAACCAGCAACACAACGTGCGAGAGCGAAGTCGAACTGCTGACTGTAGGTAGAGGTGTGATAGCAGTAAGCAGTTTCCCTCGGACAACTAGCATCTGCGTCGATGCTACCTTATCACAACAGACGGGAAATTTTAGAAAAGCTCGACCCTAGAAATGTCACACCTTACCTCACTCAACGGATTTTCGACCCAAGCAGTAAAGCCTAATGAAGAGCGGAGCTATCACGTTAGAAACTTCCCATAAAAAGGCCGTGCATGAACGGCCCCAAGCAGTTGTATGTTCGGCTCTGCGGTCATATACTCAGGTAGCTTGACCAACACTAACCCTATTTGCTTTTCAGGTTCCTCAAGAAATTCCCTTCCACGAAGTGGGCGGCATGGAAGTGACATCCACTCTCATACCCCTAGCAGCACACGAATTCCCCATGAAAAAAGTCATCTACCACACTAGAACGGAAAATCATGATATGGGTAGAAAAAAAGTACTAAAATAAAAAATGTTAGACACTAATCCGACCAGTACTAAGTAATTTTGAATACATGAAGAAACAGCGGCTACGTTAGTGAGTGTATGTAAGAACTATTACTGAAATTAAGTGTTTCGCCATTATGAACAAAAGGAAGTCATATATTGTGCTTTCGATATATCTGACTTATGAAATATCGGGACTGACAGTATCTGGAGATGAAGGAATATGCATAGAATAGCAAATATTCATTGCTTAATAGCATCGCCTTTTGAAAAGCTATGTTCTGTAGCAAGTTTAGGTGTTGAATAATCATGCAGTCATAATCGAGACAATCTCGTTACGTAGCTAGACACTTTCATAAAGTCTATAATACAAAGTATTGAGATTAGTTGCTATTCTTGAGTTGATTTTATTTCACACCATCTTAATGGCGAAGATGCGAAACTCGAATACAAAAATATATTTAGGGTGTTGAATTTCATGATTATGACCTTCCGATTGGTTTAATCGAAATAAATGTTAGTATCACTGTAACTATCATTGTCTTTTGACATGACCACTGCCAAAGGTAATGCAATATGAGCAAAAATTGACAATAATAATATGCTTTGTCTAAACAACTAATAATAACATAATAATAAGAATAATGAACAAATAACTAACCGCATGCGAAATTGGCCTATTTAAAATTGCTTTAAAAGTACAAACAATCCTACCATTAGTTATCCTAATAATACCTGCAAATCATAATACTACTACTACCACCACCACAAATCAGAACACAACGTACACCTTAAACACTAGCCTGATAGCCTCTTTTCTTTCACGATCAACAAACCAGTTCACAACATGCTTGCACCGTAAAGGAGGTTGCTGATCATCTTCAGCTGGATAGAGAAGTCGGAAGAAACGATGATAATTACTTAATGACCACGCTGACCGCAGTTTTAAAGCAAACGAAATACAAGGATTGGTTTTGTGAGTTGGACGCAAACCAGCCATGATAGTATTGATACCTAATAAAATAAAAAAAAATTTGTTCTTATGCTAGCTCGCTAATACATATTATGATTTAATTAGTAAAAGGTGATCAAATAATGAGGTGAAAGTTTTGAATGAACATCCAAGAGATAAATCATTCCAATAACCGGTGTCAACAAGAAAAAGCTGTACAATTATGGCATTTTGCTAAAATAATTCAACCACAGGACATTTATTAATATGAAACGATATCTGGTCTTTGAGTGCCATAAATCCACTGCCTTAAATTCTAGTGCTACGAATTGCTACATTTTTAATTGGAAACAACAAACCGACATGACACCTTAATGGCGCAAGATGACTTAATCGCGTAGCTGGAAAACGAACAAAATTATAGGGGTCATATGCCTGATGCCCACAACTCCCCATGAATGTAGAGGAAAACATCATAAGAAATATGTGATCAGAGGTGAAATAAAAACACCATCCATATGGCTATAGTTACCCGGTACAAAATTACGAATGAATTAGTGGTTGCACGTTTATTCAATCTATAGTAGTTTTGTTAGCTGAGTTATATTTCAAACACACAAAATTTATAACTTTAGTCAGTGGATATTGATAAGTAAAAGAATATACTGATTAGGAATATCACAGAAATAAAATTACAAGAATGTTGATCTTGATTTTCAACTGCTTAGACAACTGATTAACAAGGATAAAGTACCTAAGAAAAGAGGTTTTAAAAAAGTAATTTTGGAGCCTTTCGAACTTCAAGTAAAACTAGCTACGGACGTCACTGACAAGATGTCATGAAACGCTAAGCAGAAAGCTGAACTCATGGGATAATAAAGCTATTTTCAAATCATGATCAACTTACCTAAAATATCGAGAGTGAAGATGTAATAGAGAAGTCTGTAGGCAGTAAATTCGAGCAGTCTACTAACACCTAAACCTTCTTTATGAAGACGTAGCAACTGGCTTTGACATTGATGAAACTCTTCAAAATCACCAGCTTCTAAGGCTACATCTGCATGTGCTTCATAAACAGATACTGCAAAATCATCTTCAATACCCTGTACCTAAAATTATTTAATAACATATTGGAAATCTATTAAAAACACTTTATATAGAACACGTTTCTTACACAAAAGACAGTAATGATCGAGAGACGTCAGTAATGGTTAAAGTAGTTGATTTTTCAACATTAGGTCACAGGTCCGAAATTTGCTTCTTCTAGTTTGGTTTGGGCAATCGAGTAGCGTCATCTGATCGGGAAATGACTAGATAAAAAACCCGTACTTCATGAATCCCAAAAACAAAGTATGAAGGATTGCAAACTAAGATCTTGATACTTTTGTATAAGAGCTGTCTTAAGAATATTGATCATTATATTCAATGAATAAATAACAACACTATGTGACGCAGGAAGAGATGAGGTAGAAGTTTGGTTACTATCTAATGCTTGAGCATAAACTTTCACTAACTTACCACGAGCTTTATCATCAATCAAGAGAGAATAAGGGGATACCAGTGAAAACATTGAAAGTGATACTACTCCCGTGAAATTTGAGATTATATATATGAGGAAAAATTGAATAGGAATATAACATGTGGTCATCAATGAAGTTAATTTTTGTGTTACTAATAACAGTTTGCACATCTCGTTTTTAATAAAATTAGATTTTATAAGGAATTATGCGTTATTTTACGTAATTCAGACTTATTTGTGGGTAGGTTTAACAAGTGAACGGGATAATCTGTTAGGTTACAAACGGGTGAACTGACAATCATTTTTAAAATCTTGTTCATTTTGTCCAGACAACAAACGTAGAAAACAACAGGTGAGGCAATAGTAAGTTTTTAAAAATTCTTACTGTTAGATCTTGACGGATACTTTTGAACTGTTCACAAACCCAGTGATAATCGGTATTTGAATACCATTTTTCCTTGACGTGCTCTAAAGAAAGCTTCAAAACTGCCAAGGGTCGAACTTCTGTAGGATCTGGAGCCTGAAATTGATAATGAAAGTCATCAGTGAATGACTGAAAAGTTGATTCACTAAGAGAATCAAATCAGATTCCATCGACTGTCCAGTTGCTCAATCAAGTATGTATTCGTACACGTTGACGAAAATTGAATCAACTATCCTCTACCGAACCGGTTGGTTACCTAACTAATTTAATGTATTTGTTAGTAATTAGGCCAACCCTAACTTATAATTAGTCACGCTCATATAGTCCATTATCAAACATGTATTTCAAAATGACGACTTCCTTGGGGTATGTTGTGGTACGAATAGCTCAACGATAACAATGTCGGATTCACTGAGTCGAGCTAACTACAACACAGAGTAGTCCCTTCAAGATCTAATGTAGCCTCTGCTGACAATTGTATATGTCACTAAATATTGACCAACACTATGGTTACGCATTCTCTAATCAATATAATAACGCTGCTTCGAAAACACTAAGGTTTCGGCCGAAATTTTGTAGCCAATTTTACACCAAAAACAAATAATTTCATGAAAATCATGGGAATAGAATATAACGTGCAGGTTAGTGCACGACAATGGTTTCGTGTGTTTTGTCTAGAAAGATAATGAAAATTTTGAGAATAAAACCATTTAGTAAAAACATGCAATTCAGAGGAGGTAATTGCATACTGTTAATTCTGATTTTTTCTGTTTACTACTATTCGCAAATGTCGTTTACGTGAATTTTGCTTGGTACCTACAACGTATTCGTTTGTTTCCGATACGGATTCTTCCACTGCATTTAATAATGTTAATCACTTTTTCCGATCACGATCTTTTTTCTGATATTTCCAATTCATTTTCCATGAAATATCCTCACTATTTTTTAGTTTCCGTCCTACAATAAGTCTTTCGTTTATATCAAAATTAATCGGGTTTTCTTCTACTGCTTTATGTAAAGATTTTATTTGTAAAGAATTCACTCTACCAGAAACCAGTTTGGAGCCAATAGAGAGAATCGACACGAAGGTGGTTTGGAATCTCATGTGTTCACAGTCCACATAAATATGTGGTGATGCTTCGTCGTCCACCTTGGATATGCATCTCTATAATGTGGCGTTAAATTATGCAGCAACGGTTATATTTCGTGAATGACTTTATCAGACCACTGTACATCAGTTTATCTATTTTATCAGAATAATATATCTTTATGTTCGTTCGTTATTCTCGATGTGTATGATCCAGACACACCAATGCTAATAAAATTCCTATATATGCGCTTTGATAATTCTACCGATCATTACGCGGCGTCGAACTTCGTGTACGGTTACATTGTGAAGTTCACCTAATTAGGATGATAAATGTCACCTGATATACAGTCACTTTTCGGATCATACGTTTGAGGCTTTATTCCCCTCTCCTGATTAGTTTTTCCCTTGTACAATGGTAGGTATATAAATTGTCAATTTAAAGATCAACCATGTGGTCAGTGTCATTTCATAATATACAGTCGTGAAAATCCCTGCTATACATCAAATAAGTTCTTCGAGATTTAACTTATTGATAATTGATCGTGGGCATGTCGCCTCGTCCATACACTACACTGTTTTGCAAGCAGTTACTACTGCTTCCGTCCAGAACTTCTCGTGTCATTGTATCTGTAATTGAAATAACTGGTTACCAATGGAAGCGCGCTAGCTGCTGTTTGTTTTTGATTTCTTTGCTTGTAGCTGTCAAGCAAAGCAATCTCAGAAAGGCAATAAGAAGCTCTCGCCAAGAAGTACTGAACTGAACATAAAGTTCAATGGCAGTGTCTGTCACTGAAAGGAGTACCAGAAAAGTACACTAACCTTATACAGACTATACTCGAACACTACTAACCCAGACAGAGCTTATGGGAAACTGTCATCTAAACTGATTACTTCTTAAAGTGTTCGTCAGGGTTGTCCATTCTTATTCAACTTTGTTGCAGACATACTCTTAGAGTTAACATTATCGTAGTCTGACTTTTCCACGAGGAGACTCACTTGTTGACTTAGAGTACGCCGATGACATAGCTCTGTTTGTTGAAGACTAACAAAATGAAGTTTTTTGACCACCTTAAGGAACAATGCAAGATGTTACTTCAGAATTGGCTTGCATCGGCACCTGATGACTGACGAAATCTCAGCACGAATACAGGAGGCTAGACTAGCTTCTTCCAAACTGCGTCACTTATGGAGTAGGCGAGATATCCGTTTGCTGACTGAAGGACGAGTGTACTGTGCAGTAGTTCGCTCTGTCCTACTATATGGCTGTGAAACATGGCCAGTCAGAGTAGAGGATATTCGTAGGTTACTGGTTTTCGATTATAGGTGTCTTCGAAGCATTGCTCGTATATCCTGGGACAACCGAGTGAACAACGCCGTTATTAGGAAACGAGTGCTAGGTAAGAATGGCAGATAAATAGATGTCGCCAGTGTTGGCGACATCTCGTCACAATTATTACTCGTTATCGATGTTTGGAGCTAATTATGAACGAAGATGATGATTTTCTTACGCACGTGGGCATCGTCAACCGTGAATGTGAACGCTTTCTGTCTAAGTCTTTGTCGGAAGATCAGTTTGAAGCCCTTATGCTCATCTGCAGCCTCCAGTCTCATCAGTTCAGTGACATTAGAACAAGGCTACTATGTCGGTTGGAGCTAGATCCGAAGCTCACCATTAATGACATAGCTAATGAGTACCAACGTCTCATTAACCTACAACGAGACTCAACTATAGTGTAGAGTGGTAGTTCAAGCCGATCTGAAGGTACATTTGGTACACCAGCGACATAATCAGAATAAGTCTGCTCATGCTACACCCAGCTCATCCCACTCCAACTCTGCCGAAAAGTCAAGAATGAATCCCCCTGCTGCTTGCTGGCACTGCGGTGAGAGGAAATTTGTGACTCTTAATATTAACGGGCATTTGTGTAGATTGCGAATAAATACCGCATCTGACGTCACCATCCTCTCACGCAAAAATTGGACCGAATTGGGTAGCCCAAGTCTGCAGCACACAACAGAGAAGCCTCGTAAAGCATGTGGTAATTACCTTCGTCTGTTAGGACAATTGGAATGTAAAGTTGCCTTCCGAGACTCGTCATTTACTTACTGGGGTATGTAATATAACTCCAACTGATCTAAATTTACTTGGTTTAGAATGGTTCGACCAGCTAAAATTGGCTGATCTCCCGCCACCTGGTATCACAACCACATGACCCTGAATCGTATAAGAGGAAGCTGATGACGGACAGTTTTCAACCTGAATTAGGTCGGTGCACTGCCATGAAAGCAACACTTAGGTTGAAACCTGAGGCTAAGCCGGCTTTCGGTCCAAAGAGACCCGTACCTTATGCAACATTAGCAACAGTAGATGAAGAGTTGGATCACCTTCAACGACAAGGAGTTATTACTCCCGTTCCTTACTCTACTTGGGCAGCACCTATAGTCGTTATCAAGAAGGCCAACGGCACGATGCATAATATGTGCTGACTTCTCTACAGGTCTCAATGCAGCTCTGGAACAGCATCCTTATCCTCTGCCAGTTTCCGCAGATCTGTTCACTATGCTGAATGGGGGAAAGTTATGTGCAAAGCTCGATCTAGCTGATGCTTATTTGCAAGTGGAAGTAGATGAAGCATCAAAAGAGCTGCTTATTATCAATACTCATCGTGGTTTGTTCCAGTACAACCGTCTGCCTTTTGGAGTTAAGACTGCCCCATCTATCTTCCAGGAACTAATTGATACTATCCTATCAGATATCTCAGGGGTTGCAGCTTATCTCGATGATATCTTAATTGTTGCGAAGACGTTAGAACAGCTACGGGAACGCACGACATTGGTACTACAACGCATCAGTGACAACGGTTTCCGGTTACGCCCAGAGAAGTGCCAGTTTTTATTGCAGTCGGTAAAGTATTTGGGATTCATCTTTGATGCCGACGGTCGCAGACCGGATCCTGAGAACACCCGAGCTATTAAACTGATTCCCACTCCCACTAATGTCTCGGAATTACGATCTTTTCTCGGACTAATCAGTTATTATTCAGCATTTGTTCTCTCGGTGCATGATATTCGCGCTCCGTTACATTTTCTACTGCAGAAGCATAGCACATGGAATTGGACTAAAGAGTGTGACGCGGCTTTTCGTAAACTTAAGTCTATAATTAGCTCGGAATTGTTATTAGCACACTACGATCCATCCATGCCGATCATCGTAGCAGCAGACGCTTCAGCATATGGCCTAGGTGCTGCTATTTCACATTAGTTTCCAGACGCGTCAGAAAAAGCCGTTATGCATGCATCTCGTACACTAACCTCAGACTAGAGAAAAACAGGCTGGTTTTAGACTTGGACGTGGATGTATAGACCACATTTTCACACTAAGACAGGTCCTGGAACACAGGCATACATTTAGGCGTCCTGCAATAGTTGTCTTCCTGGACCTTAAGGCGGCATTCGACTCTGTTGGTCGTGAGGTTCTGTGGCAGTGTTTGTCATTGAAAGGTGTACCAAAGAAGTCTACTTCACTAGATTCTACTTCTTGAATAGTATCTTCTAATCCTAACGTCTCCGACTATTGCTCATACCTTTACTACCTCTACTACTATTGGACTTGAATTGACAATTACATCTCTGTGCTAATGTGGTATGGCAACTTGTACTGGTATATGTACGTACGAAGTTCTACATTGTTGCTGACTGACTGATTACAATAAACAAAGTTTTTTCCGTGTCCTTCCTCCATTAGATACGATGACTTCTTTCTTTTGAAAATATATAACTAGTTAAAAAAAAGAAGTTCTTAGTTAAAAGACAACTGAGAAAATACTACAGAATACACTGAACAAACTAACAAAGCTTACTCGAGTCAGTCTTAAATACTGTTTTTCTATTTCCTGCATAGTACCGATGATTTGACAGCTACCAAAATCAACAACCAAATCATCACGCTCGTCAGTGTAGTTTGAAAGCAGCTGACTGGTAGTTCGTCCAATTGAGCCTGACCCAATGGATGACTGAGTCAGATGGTCTTTAAACCTACTGGCTCGTTGGGTAAGGCGAGACTCGCTCGGTGGAGTCTGCTTCGAAATATTTCCACGTTTACCTCGCCAGTTGCCGCGTCCACGACCCCTTGCAGCTGTTGTATCTTCATTTGAGGTATTCGCGTCAGTACTCGAGTCAGCATTTGAGGCACCACCGCGTCTTCGTCGTCTACCCTTGGAATTCCCCCTGGTGACTGGTTGTGGTGTACTAAAAGATCGTAATGAACATTTATGAAGACTACCACAAGATAGAGTGCAGATAACATGAATACTTAATAAATGGTATGAGTTCTTTCTTAATGGGTAATCTATAGGGACTAGCACACAGTATATCCAAGTACTAGTCTAGTTTAGGCAAGTAAAACTTTAACTGTTTAATAATAACAGTAAGTGAAACTTAATATTCTATCAATCAGTAAACTATGCTTTTGAAAGCTGATGTGCTCACAAAAAAGATAGACGTTACGTTCTAATCCCCAGCTTTAACGTTGCACGCATTAGCGGCAATACATGGGAGCGTGAGAGCCGTAGTTAAATCAGACGACCGATGCTACCTGGTAATGAGCCAACCATTCATCTCACTTAAATATCATTGTAAAAAGCATGCATTTGCTGTCATTCTAGTACTATTAATGACGTATGTTATCTTCAAACGATTCAGTAGATCTGTGAACACTGCCTCGAACACCACCTCGATTTTTAAAAAGTGTAAAGATAATAAGGAGAGCAGAAACTATTTAGTTTTATGTTATTACAAGCTGGCTGCTATTGATTGTTTGTATGCTCTAAATACAATTAACACTAAATAGATAGTCTGTGTATTAAACCGATATGCAGGCTGATGAAAAACTTGCACATGATTCAAGAGGTTGACCAATTGAGAAGATTAAAACCACCAATGCCAAGAGGACTGAAGTTCCATTCATTCAATAAGTCATATCGAAACACTTGCATAGTGAATTCACAAGGAGCACGAAGTTGTACAACATGAAATGTAAAGTAAAGTGGAAGACTGTTAGTTGGACTTAAGGTAGGGCACCTAAATTTCTATGCGCCACACAAATCACTGAATCTGTGTGGGCTGGATGGGATATTTCAAGGCTGTCCAAACTGAAGCAGGTAGTTTTCTTAGGGAGGGACTTCTCGAACCGTTGACCTACAGGTCTAATCCACAAGGCAGTGGAACGTTAGGCGGTGCAGAGCTACACAGTAACAAATAGCCAACAGTAAATCTGTCTGTCATTTGTGCTTTCGGGATTCTGGAGACCAGATGCACTATTATTTTAGAATCAGAATTTTTTAATTGCCCTAAGTAGGTCAGCCGTAGACAGTATGCTAGACAATTATTTTTCATCCTCTCAATTTTGTGAACAACACCACTGCCACAAGAAGGACTTCCGTGGTGGTGGCTAACACACGTGGTCATGAGAGCATTTCAAGAGAGCGGCCTCTCTTCATTTGCGGTCATACCAACATATTTTAAGAATAAATTAGATACAAATTCATTGTTTTGGACTAGTTTTTCCTCGAATATCTTAAACCACTATATTTCTCTGGCAGATTTTACAATTTTCTATACACTTTGCATTATTAGTTAAAGGAAAGAAGTCATCTTTTGAAATTGAATACACGATTTTTAACTATTGAAAATACTTCACAAACATGTTGAAGATAGATTGAAATAGGATGTAAGAACTTTCACATAGCATCATAAGATAGATGGGTTTTCAGGGGAACACGAATGTCCAAAGTACTTCACAACCATTTCGAACTTTCAACACTTCCTGCTGTTAAGAACATCTTTGTTTAACGAGATTTTCCATTTATGCAAAACTGTTGACTATTAGGTAACTTATATCAACTTGGATGTACGTGACACGAATGGAGTAAAATACCATTTTTTTAAATCTGCAAAACGTGTTTCTGGTTAATCAACATTTCACTTTTTAGAATCGAAACTGAACATTTCGAAATAAATTCTATACCTGATTACCACTCATTGAATAAACTATTTGAGGTTAACGATAATAAACACTAAAGAGAACTGATTTAGTACGAGTTTTAACTAACCAGTTGGTTATCAAGAGAACTCATAACATCAAGAACACAATAGACATCAGTTTTCAACGGAGTTTGGACTTAACACAATTGATGATTTACAGAGCCTAATTTACTTTTGCCTTCGAATGACCATTTTTGTTTTGATGTAATGAAGAATATCATCATTATGTAATACAGAAGTGAGCTAATTTGTCTACCCACAAACACCTTCTCAAAGTACAGTTTAGAACCCATTAGACACGGGTGGACAAAACGCATACATTAAAACTAAAATGTGGGGTTATCATTGGCACACCTTTTTTGAGAATCCTTTACATCATTCGATTTTCGCTGTGTATGTCGAGAACCAGAGCGCGACCGAGAATCCCGACGCCAGTGGCGTTTTGTCCTGAAACTACTTGAGGACGAAGAATGAGGGGAGCCAAGTGATTTTGAGGATGAACTAGACCTGGATCTATATGAACGTTTTCTCTGCCAATCCTTTAAAGGTTTGGAAACTGGAGAACGACTAGGGGAGCGAGATTTTGATGGCAACTTTTTGGATGGTGATATACTTTCAGCAACTGAAGATGAGAACCCATTATGGGGGGGGGGGGGGGGGGGGGGAGGGGAGCGACCACCTCTTGTCAAAAGC
>CALYCR020001985.1:0-40666 GCA_944470395.2 Schistosoma turkestanicum
AGCATCTTCGGTAACAACTAGTAAATCAGTAAGGCGGCCTTGTAAGTGAATACCACTCCGAGGCTGCTGTGAAAAAGGCATTGCTGTATGCCAGTAAGGCAAACCATAAGTTTAGGGAGAAAAAATCGATTTCAGCAGCATCTATTGTAATACTAAATGCTCAGAAAGTCATCTATGGTTACGAATAGAATGACAAGCGAAGTCACCTTAGGCACATGCTGATAAAAGGTCAACGCGATGATCGCGAAGGCTGAAGAGCTGCAAAAGACGGCGACGATAGATAACACAAAACTGTTTCGACTCATCAATACAAGTAATCTATCTGTTGGCGAAACTATCTCAGATAAGGATGTACATATTATTCATTCTCAATCCAGATGATTGGGCAGAACACTTCAGAGATCAGTTCAATTGGCCTTCAGCCACGTTTCAGTTGCCCACGATTTCCAATCGACCTGAATGGCAAATCGACGTAAGCCGTCCGATAATATATGAAGTTGGGAAAGCTATAGGAAATCTAAAGCGAGTCGAAAGCAGCAGGTCCTGGTAGGCTAACTCCTGAGATTTTTAAGGATGGTGGTCCAGTTTTAGCAGTCGGATTGACTGAGTTCTTAGGTAGAATTTGGAAACTGGACGTAATCTCATCTAACTTATCGCAGTCACTGATTGTCCCAATTCATAAGAAAGGACAAAGGTCCTCTTGTGACAGTCACAGGGGGATCAGTCTACCTAATATAGTTTCTAAATTGTCAACCTCGATTATACTTCGACGCCTCACTAAAGCTTGTGAAGAGCAGACTAGAGAAAAGCAGGCTGGTTTTAGACATGGACGTTGATGTATAGACCATATATTCTCTCTTCTTCAAGTCCTGGAACATAGACACATTTCGGCGTCCCACTTTAGTTGTATCCCTTGAACTCAAAGCGGCAATTGACTCTTTCGATCGAGAGATTCTGTAGCAGTGTTTGTCATTAAAAGGTGTACCAAAAAATACATTAACATTAAGTTTAATACTCGAACACTTCTGGTCCAATTAGAGCGTATGACGAACTGCCATCAGGAGTGACTACTTCAAGTGGTGTTCGTCAGAGTTGTCCACTTTCTCCATTCTTATTCAACTTTGTCAATGACATGCTTTTAGGTTTGCTTGTTAACTTGGAATATGCCGATGAACCTAAACAACAATCCATTCAAAATGCAAAATTTTGTTTCAAGATTGGCTTTTATCGGCACCTAAACTAATGATAGGGAGTGGAGCAGTTGAATATGTCGACTGCTTCAATGTTCTTGGAATTCTCATCAGTGCTGAAGGCCTGGTATGTGGTGGAATCTCGGCACATATACAGAAGGCTCGACTGGCTTTCGCTAGTTTTGTCGTTGACGGCATAGGCGAATTATCCATCTGCTAATCAAATAACGAGTTTACTGTACAACAGTTCGCTCCCTCTTACTAAACAGTTTTCAAAGGGTCAGTAAGAATAGAAGAAATTCGTATTTTACTGGTATTCCGTCGTCGGTGTCTTCGAAGCATTGCTCGTATGTTCTGCGACTATCGAGTAAACAATGCAGTTGTTAGGAGAACAGTAGTAGGTTAGGATGACAGACCAATAAATGTAATGTTGAAACTTCACAAGTTGAGGTGGTTGGGTCTTGTATAACGAATGCCTCGTCGAGCTATGTTCTGCAATGTAGGAGTAAGTGGGAAGAAAGCTAGGGGCGACCAAACCAAAGCATAGCAGAAGTCCATGAAGTCACTGACAACTGGATTGAGTCATGTTATTAAGTGTAGACTACCTGGTTGGGGTATATTGATATTCTTTCACACATCTATATTTAAGGCACAAGCTATGGACTGTGAATACTTAAACTTATAGAATATGTTGTACCTCAGGCTTTCAAAGCATAGGTTTTCAGACCTAAAATTGTATACGCTGTTTAACATGTTAATGGATTGATTATGACGATTATGCATTTGTGAATTCATTCACGCCCTCAGTATATTTGAAATGATGTTACAAGTATAATTAAGAGTTTTAACAGTATTTTTCGAAAATACGATATATGATTGGTGGGATACGTATTCAAATTTTATTCGCGATTTTTCGGTTAGTATGTAAGTCAGATTAATATCAATTTGCGAGTAAAGTGCATTTAGTTATAAATTTGATTCAGGTGTGTTTAATGTATGACGATCAGTTAGAAAGTATGGTTACGAGTTGGTCGAACTATTTAGGCATTATTGTTATGTGCTATGTATCATAAATAACAGTAACACAGAAAACAACCAATACATTTACGTTTATTCGTGATGATTATATTTTACTAACAAAACTATACAGTGGGAAACTCAATTATAACATCATTTGACGAACCGGTACTTCTCTCCTAAAGGTATAAAAAAACGAAATAAATTTTATTTCATAGCTTACCAGTCAGTTATGAATTCGTTGCATGATGATATACGTTGTTTTATTTCTCCAATTAATTCTTTCAAATTTTTAACATAAGAAAGCAAATGTTTCAGTTCTTTAGTCTGGAATGTCGTGTCGTAGTCTGAAAAGAAATTAGGGATTGTACAACTTTGTTCAAATGATTGATTTAACAAAATTAGTCAGTTGTTGATAACTTTGCCTGAATACTATTCACTATCAATAAATGAATATTGCTTTATCTGCGTATACAAAAATAGAAAAAAAAATAACAGTTTAAATTGTAGCATTTGTTGCGTTACAAAGAAAGTTATCTTACTTTGCAGTTTTTCACTAGTATGAAATTCTTTGTTCAAATTCACTACAAGATAACGTAACAGTTTGAAACTATTCTCCGCTAGCCAACTTTCTCGGATTTGTGTCAGAATACATTTTAGTAGGACATCTGGAATCTATAACACAAACAGACAAACCAAAAATATTCATTTTCAAAACTTATTTACTATTCACACTGATCCGCTTTAGTCACTTAGAAACCCAAAATAGTATTTTATTACGTGTTGCTCTGTTACACATAAAACTAATGACAAGAAAAAACAAATAATGCCGAAACTATGCAGCTATGCTGAGAATTCATTCAAACTACGGCATTAGTAAGGTATACAAGAGCTCTCTATTCCGTCATAACTTGAACCTACGTGCTAATCAAGGACTGGGTGTTTTTGTAGATAAAACATATCTCTGTACGATGGTGTAACTTAGAGTCACTTTGTTCTAATCACTTACTAATTTATTAACTCTCTTACCCCTAATGAAACAAAGGCTGCGATCAAGAACCTCCAACCAACTTCCTCCTGAGCTGGTTGCTACCGAGTGATCTTCATTCTTTTGATACCTACCTTCAATTCCCGGAGCCATGTGTTAATAGGTCTACTTTCTTTTCGTTTTGAAAAATCCGAGTCGCAGCTTACCTGGTGGTGCAGTTTGATAGTTTAACCAATTTTTCTATCCACTACTAACGTTTTTCCCCAGTTTTCTTCAGCTAGAGCACGGTTGTTCTCTGCTATTCAGTTAACTGTTCGCGATTTGACCAGTTGAAGGTCCACTGGATCTTCATTGCGCTAAGCAACACTGTTGAAAACATTACCTTCGTAATATCAATGTAGGTCCTGGATTGACTAAGATCTTTCTTCAGTATCTTGATGAAAAACGTTGAATATTTTTGCAGTTGCTTTTATATCTGATTTTAGAGTTATCTCTTCCTTAATCTTTTTTCCAAGTGGTTTCAGTTCTGACAACAGATCTTACAAGTTGTTACTGAGATCTTTCTTAAACTCGTTTAGCTTGTTACAGAAATGCAGTCTTCTGACTACTTTCACCAATAATGCAAGCATGTTTGAGATACAATCCACCCTCTCGAAATGCAAAACTTATCTTCATAAATGGCTTGCATCGGCACCTAAACTAGTGATAGGGAGTGAAGCAGTCGAGCATGTCGACGGCATCACTTATCTTGGGAGTCTCATCAGTACTGATGGCCTGGCGAAGTTTTGGCACGGGTACAGAAGGCTCAACCGGCTTCTGCCAACTTGCGTCACCTATGGCGTGGGCGAGATATCCGTCTATCAATCAAAGGACGAGTCTACTGCGTAGAAGTTCGGCCCGTCCTATTATATTGGTGTGAAATGTAGCCAGTTAGAGTATTAGTTAGCTTCGACACCACTAGGTGGTGATCTGAACCTAAATAGTTAATTGATAAATATATGATTGATCTGCTTCTCCATAGCAAGGTTTGCTAAAAGCCCTGTAGCCCAGTATTTGATTACGTTCGAGAGAATTCTGCCACTAATAACCATGTTACAAATACAGCTTTCAGCCTCGCAGTTTTCCTTTGTTTCTTTTAGTCCATGATGCGTGTGAACCACGTGTCTTCAGTACATTTTTGAGCATTTTTCTAGAATAATCTTTACCATTTTTACTCGAATCATTTGTAGATGCATATCAATTAATGATATCCTTATATATATATCCTATCCTGTCCCGAAGGATGTCTCGATGGTCCTCGAGCCATGGCTGGTCCATCCTGTAAGAGCCTATGTGCGTGTTGCACATTCATCCTCGCGAATAGAGTACAACACCTCTTCCGAAGCTAGTCATGTGTCTAATGAGTTTCACTTATTCCCAGCAAATCTAGATTATCTCATTTCTCTGGCTATTTGAATGACCCTCTAGACTCTTCACTTAGTTCAGATATTCCATGTCCATATTTTTGTTTAGCTGCCAAAAGGGATTCCAACGTTGCCTTCCGAAGAATCTTGGCTTTTATTACGAGAATTCATAACTCTTCCATGTGAAGGCTATCCGAATCCCAGGGTAGATTTTAATAGGTGTGATTTATTTAATGTGGTGAGCATCATCTTTATAAAAGGAGGTTGCCAATTCGACGGTTAACCTCCTATCTAGATTTGCGAGCGGTAGGCGGCTCTGTTTCTTAATTACCGATTCATAAACATCTTGGTAGACAGCTTTTGCATTTATGTGTCTAAATACAGAATATTTCGACAGCTCAAGATTTTAAAGTCGTATGCTCTATTTACTTGAAGACGTTTTAAATGACAGATGTGTAGGTCAGGTGGATGCTTTTTGACTTTGCTTGTCTGCGCTAGATGGTTTAATTATGAATTATTTGCTTAAGGTATGGTCCAGAAAAACATCGAAAGCTTCGTAATGAAACAATCTTGCCCAAAGCTAATATCATGAATAAGATCTCAACAGGATTCTTAGTCGAATAAATGCAGGGACGTGAACAGTTATAGAGAAACTTAGTTAGACTTCAAAATTAATTATACCAAAATCCTCATAAATTATAATTAACGGTAAAATGATATTTTGATTGCGGTTGCCATGAATGACTCACCTTGAGATTTGGTTCCAGAGAATATAATTTACAGCAATTTATGTATAAACCATCAGTACGCAGAATATTGGCATAAGTATTTCCACTGTAGTGAAGAAGGAAATCGAAATATAAATTCTGTAGGCACAATTAGTAAAGATTAGTGATAGTACGATTAGTCCTTCAATAATATACGGCAATAATGAAAGTCCAAGAAGTGTACAAACTTGTCACTTAAGCAAAATCATCGTATCTATATGGTCAATGCCAACTTATCTACAATGACTGGCTATGAAGTAAAGCGCGAAATTCATTGCACTATCAATGATATTTTAACAACACTGAACCTCTATTGACTCATACACTAAGTACTTGAATATGAACCACATTCTGGTTGCGAGGGCCAACGACATTACCCGGATACCTAAATGGAAATATCTAAAGTAGAGTTTGAAGCAGGGAAATATTGATAGAGTTGGACATCTTACCAATAAGCCATCATCCCACAACCTGCCTGGCATGGCAAGATCTCGAAGAACAAATATTCCAGCTAATATAGCTCATTGAACCATCACGAAAAGCAAGCGCAACCACGATATCAGGGTATCAATGAAAATAGGTAACCGCTATGGAAACAAATGTTCATTTTTATGTCTTCTACCAGCTATTAGAGAAAATATACTCGTTATTATGAACTGTGCCAAAGCGTTGTATGTCAGAGCGATTAAATTACATGCTTTTCGTATACGCATGAGTTTAAAAAACCTGTTACGTAAATATCGTGATTTATGATCACTGCTATGAATTATCATGATATATGCTCAAGTATCGTCGACTTGTAAATAGAAAGCTCTATAGATATAGTTTGAAATATCAACAAATGTAATTTAGTGATCAATCACATTGAAAGAGAAAATAACACGAGCTTGGTGAGAAAATATGTACATAAGTGCATAAAAAGTCCATAGAATATACAATTACATGAATAATTTACCTGGGAAATGTTCTCTCGTTAAGTGAAATATCTTGAATCCTTTCACTAATATCACGCAGTAAGTTGTTGCTCGTCAGTTCATGCACTATTTGATGTGTATCGGTTATTTGATCCGAAAGTTGCTGCTTAATTTGTTTCGTCTAATTTTAATGAATTTTGTAAGTGTTAAGAATATGAGTAGACCAAAGGAGAAAATTTATTTGGACATAAATATATTGTTTAATTATAAATGAACACTAACATGATACCTGACCATGTAACGAAATCGCAATCACCAGTCAATCATTGTTAGACTACCATTAGAAACCCGAGGGCACCGGACATCCGTTTCGTCCTGGAATAGGACTTATCAGCAGTACGCACTTACGACTCCTGCACCTCGCAGGACTTCCGATCTTGCGCGCGAACGCCTAACCACTGGACCACTAGGACGGCATCCAACGGCGTTAATGTCGAACTCTGATTAATCTACATATTTTGCGCAACCCCACCCGCTTGTCTTTGGTAGTTACTGCCTATACCCGACAGGGTTGAACTCCACTGGTCACGTCTTCTCGATAGAACTCTGAGAATTTCCTCACGAAGATAGTCACTAGTGAGCACATTTTGCGATTTTTTCAACTAGAGTTATGGAGATTATTGTTTTTACAGATTGAAATCATCAGCCAATCATTGTTAGAGTACCATTAGAAACCCGGAAGCACTGGACAGCCGTCTCGTCTTGGCAAGGGACTCATTAGCAGTCGCGGATGTGCACTTCTACAAACATGGCTAAGGCTTATCAAAATACTTTATGAACTTAAGTATTACTGATAAATTATCAAACCATATATCCCATCCGAATTCCGTCATACGGGAAGACTTCGCTTTTGACCCAATTTAGAGGCAATTGTATGTATTTTTATTAAACAACTATTTGCTTGGGTCAATTCACTTTGACCGCTCAAAAGTGTATGATGAAGTGAGCTTATTGTATTAAGTCTTTAAGGAAGCAAATCTAAAAAGCACTTTCAGCTAAGTAGATTTTAGAGAGCTTGAAATTGTATCACTTTGTAGCTACACGGAAAAGAGTGTTAAGATTTCGTATTAATTAGTGTGGTCCATAGCGAGAATTCCAGGATTAATAATTTATTTGAAAACAAACTAAACTTTTACCATATTTCATTCACTAAGTGTTTAGGATCTGTTCATCCATAATTTTCAATATAAAAACGTCGATTGAAATTGATATGAAATTCACCTACCTGACGACATATTAAAGGGAGATTATCTAACAGCTTTTCATTTTCTTCATGCAGACGGTGAATCATTTTCCATTTCTCTTCCTTTAAACATTACGAAATAAAACAAAGATTACACCAATGAAATTGCATTTATCTAATAAGTGAGGTCTCTGTAAAGATTTTATTCATTTTAATCCAAATAATTATGTAATTCACTCAGAAAAAGAAGTAAGAAGATTAACTGCAATCATAATTTTTGGTGATATCCCAATGAGTAGGAATTTATGTTTCTGACATTTCGTGACTTAATGCAAGTCACTTTTTAAAAGTGAACAAATAAAAGAATCAAATTAACACAATTTTAAGTAGTAAACAAGAAACAAAGCGGAATATTTTTAGATCAAAATCTCGGGTTTAATTTTTCTGTCCATAAAACGAAAATGCCTGAATTGGCGATCAATGCACAAATCGGAAATCTCTATGATCAACTGAGTACACTAGTTTTTATATCTTTAGAAGATCAAAGTTGGTGTAAAGCTAAACTAGTGGATATAGCACACCAATAGACCAAAGCAGAGAAGCATATTAAATTCTCAGCATTTCAGATCACTAAAAGAACTATGAATAAATCATAAAACTGTCTTGTCGAAGCCTGATTAAGGATCAAATGTGGTTATTATGAATGAGTGTGATTATGAATATAAAACGTTATTCATCCTCAGTGATGAAAGATGACGAATTTGAAGTTATTAGTAAACTAGGAAAAAAAAGTAAACCCAAACCTGGTGTAACCGTTAGTTACAAATAGTCCCGATAAAGAGGAATTTTCTGAAACTTTTCGACAGTGAATATTCTTTTTTGTATAGATTATCTAAAGTCAATAAACCAAGCATTCCTTTACATCCAATTTTATTGATGTGTCGATCGTCTACATATATCCTGGCAATTCGGTTGACTAGATTGTTGGATACTAGTCTCTGAAGGACTTTTTTTGAGTTTCCAGAGTGTTTAGTTGGTATTAATCAAGGAATTCCTTGTTTACAATATACCTTTAAAAACGGCTAGTGATATTCCACGTGAGTGCACTTTTTGAACATCCCTACGCTGCCTGTTACTTTAGAAATTCTTAAAGATTTGTTACTTTTATGCACCAGACCGATCGTGTTGCCATGGGTAGTCCATTGGGACCATTATTTTGTTCATGGCACATGTTGAAAATTGATTGAAAATCTAACCGAAAAATATGTACCTTCCTTAGAGATATGTGTACGATCTCATAATTAACTATAATAAGAAGGAGGGTATGAATAGTTAGTGAAATAAACTCAAATCTCTCCAAAACCACATAAATCGTACATATGAAGAGAACTAATTTACTTTACTACACATATTTATACATCTGAAGTTTGTGATGATGATAGTGTTCAGGAGAACAATCAAAGCTCCACAACCAAAACATACAGCTTAGAGAACGAAATACCACCACAATATTTATAAATTAGACGGAAGACAAGTTAGGAAGTAGAAATTCGTACGTACGTACATCAGTTCAGGTTGCCATATCACAGCACAGAGATGCCACTGACAGTTTGAATCCAAGAGTTATAGCGATACCAGAAGTATTAGCAGTAATGGAGAGGATTAGGGAGCGAAAATATGATTCGAGAAGTATAATTCAGTGAGATAAATTTAGAAGGAGAAAGATAGAGATTATGAGGAATTCAGAAGGTTAGAATTAAAAAGCACACAAAAAGTTGATGCACCTGCGCCATTGCAAACGATTCTGAGCCATGTCGTTCAAGGTCTCTAACCATTGGTGACTTTCGTCCCGCGGACCCCAACCAGGTAGTCTACATCTACCAACATGACTCAGTCCACTTGTCAGTGACTTCATGGGTTTCTGCCATGTTTTGGTTTGGCGGCCCCTAGCTTTCTTCCAATCTACTCCTGCACTGCAAAACATAGATCGACGAGGCAGTCGGTGGTTAGGCATACGTAACACATGTCCCAACCACCTTAACTAATGAAGTTTCAATACTTCATCCATTGATTTGCCGTCCCTACCTAGAACTCGTTTCCTAACGACAGCATTGCTTACTCGGTTGTCCCAGGATACACGAGCAATGCTTCGGATACACTTATGATCGAAGACTAGTAACCTACGAATGTCCCGTACTCTTAACGGGCATGTTTCGCATCCGTATAGTAGGACAGAGCGAACTGCTGCCCAGTACACTCGTCCTTTGTTTAGCAAGCGGATATCTCGCCCGCGCCATACGTGACGCAGGTTGGCAAAAGCCAATCGAGACCTCTGTATCGGAGCTGAGAATTCGTCAGTCACCAGGCCATCAACACTGATGACACTCACTTGATACGTGAAGCGGTCTACACGTTCGACTACTTCACTCCCTATCACTAGTTCCGGTGAAGTCGCACGCCAATCCTGAAGCAACACTTTGCATTTCGACTGGGAGAACCGCATCCCAAACATGCCTGCATTGTTGCTCAGGGTGGTTAGAAGACTTTGCATTTTGCCAGCGTCACAGAAAATAGCATGTACTGCTATTGTTGACTGAATTTCTAAATTTCCCACTTGTATGGGATTATTAGGTATTTTGGAGTAGCTTGACTGTTCTTTGGCAAGGGCTAAGATATCACGAGAATACTCCCCAATATAGAAGGCATTACAATCGACATAATCAGGTTTGTAGACGCACTTTTGTGTGGACCTAAAAGGGATCTAAAACTACATGGATTTAAACGGACCGCACTATGTAGAACCAAATCGATTATATCCACATCAATGAAAAGATCAGAAGGATAATAAAGGATGCAAAAAAAAGATGACAGCTTTCAGTCACTATCTGATGGTGGTCAAGGTGAAACTGCAGTTAGAAGAGCACGGGAAAAGTGGGCAAACAGGATCACGATGACTTAATATAACCTTTCTTCAGGATACAGACAAACTTAGTGAACTCCAGATAGCTGTCATCAATAATTCCCAGTCCTTACATGCTCACTGGTAAAAGAGAAAACTACCGTGGAGAAAAACTGGAATGTGAATAGAGAAGCAACCATTTCGACATTCTAGGTGCTGGGCCACAAGAAGCATTAGCACAAAAAATTGATATCTGTTGATACTCTGGATAACACTTGATAAGGGAAAAACAAGAAGGCAGCAATCAATAACAGCCCGAAAAGAGCAGAAAGAAGCAAGGCGTAAATTGAACACACACAAACAAACAAGCAAGTGAGGAGAAGCATTAGAGCTAATAAGCAGAAATATTTAAATCTAGATAAGACAGCAACAAAGCTGCAAGAGAAGCAAACATAGGACACCTGTGCGACTAAATAGTTCACATAAGGTACCCAAAGAACTTTACAACTAGAACCATATTCTTTGTTGAATGTACAGGGTTAATGGCGATAGCAGAAAACTGTCTTGATAAAATTAGTACTGCAGTCTATCGAGTTTGACAACAAAGAGGACAAGCGACTCTCGATTATCGTTTTTAAGTACAACCAAATCTATCATGACACCAGATAATAAACCTTCAACAGCTCAGTTTTATTTCAATCTTATAGGGAACTAATTTACTTAAAGTTGATCAAGCATAAAAAGTAGAAAAGTTAACAGTTTAATGAAAATGTGTTTGGACACTTACTATACTTACCAGAAGACTGTCGAAATTCGCTATTTCCGCACCTAATACATCACATCCAGAAATGTATGTTTTATTACATTCTACTTCAGATCGCAGCTTTCTAATACGATGTTTTATGTAGTGAACCTTCGATTGAAGCTCTATTAATTGGAGTTTGGCATTTAAATCAGCTTTTGATATACCACCTTTCCACTGAATGCACTAGTAGGATAACAAATAAAAACAACTAGTCCATAAACTGTGATGGCACTTTTATTAAATTTGATTCTTTAATTATTGTAATGACGAAGCGAGTCCCAACAAGTTACTTGCATTACTATTAGCATGAAAAAACTTAATCCCCTTTATGTGTAGCGATCAAATAGGTGACTGAATAACTCATAAACCAATAAATTAAACGAAACAAGAACAGCTTTGACAACATTCCCTAGGCTTTAGATTGCAAACCGATGGTCTCATATGACGCAATAATTAAGTTTAGGTCTATGGAAAGAGTACAAAATATGGTGAATGAATGTCGACTTGCAATCGTCAACGATTATACCGTCTTGTTTTACACTGACAGCAATAATTGAGCACACGCTATACAAGTTCAATGACAAATTATGTCTGATAACAAATAACCTTTACCGTAATCAGAAAATATTCATTGAGGCTTCAAAGTACTCAATGAATATTAAATCACCGAAAATCGGTACAACTACAAAGTTATTATCGGGATATTGTGTACAATATAAGATAGAAAAACAGTAGAATACGTCAAGGCTACGTGAAGTCATTATAGGATTAAGAAAACTGTTAACTTGCCTTGAGATTTTGAAGCTCAGATTGAAGGGAAAACAAATGTTTTCTTTTACTGCCAATTTCAAGGAAACTCCGTATATGAGACAGTTGTTTGTCCTCAAAAAATGTATATTGAGTACTGAACTTACAACTAGAACATCAGAACTAGCCCTATAATATAACGAAAACTCAGTGATAAGAGTGTGCTGTAAAGTACTTACTTGTTGTGATTTAGGGGTTTATTTCTTATATGTTCAAGCTCTTCAAAACTTTGCATAACAATTAGTCCAATACTTCCGACCAAATCCCTGGTTTTTTGTGAACCATATAATTCATTCACACTAGCCTGACTCAACAACAAACGTCTAATCACATACTGATATAAGAAAATTGTAGAAATAAAGATTTACTTGGTTCAGCAAGTCCTTGACTGATACTTTTTGACCACAATCTAAAGTACTTCAATGGACAAAAGATAATAGTCAACAGACGATCTACTTTCTTTTCAGCAAGAAATGAAGCGATTTTTCGTAAACATTTGATTCATATTTCAGTTTCGCCAATTGATTATTAACTTTCCCAACTAAAGCTTCCATCAAGGTTGATTGCATAAGCAAATGGTTCATACTATCCTCCATTATGCTAAAAACAAAGTAAGTTCATACAGTCATGTCGGAATAGGAAGCAGATATAAGACATCACACTCAACACCACGAAAAGAATTTCGAACCGCCTTTGGCAAGTTTGCGACTTGCCTGAAGCTACCTTGAGTGCAAAGGAGCAGGTTGTGAGAATTGAGTGAGAGAGGTGAGCTAACAACTCAGTAAACATGTAAAATGAAGTTACATTTAGAAGGAAGATAACTGATAAGATTCAAAAACAGCACAAGAGAGATTAAGACAAAACAACCAAATGTGTTACAATTAATATAGCCGCTTCATATTATTCCGACGGCAATGACCTACAATATTTCATTAGCCGAATGTCCTGAAGAATTTCCGGTGTAAATCGTTCGCTTACTTTGAGTTTCCATTTAGATGATTATCCATATTTTTAAGTCAGGAATGAGGAGAGTGAAAGGCATATATGAACAGTAATTCGGTGGATGAGTGAACTAAGCATGTTAGCTGATATTAGACATCCTCTACATGGCAGAAACGAGTTTCAAAATCATTAGGTCAAAAATGAGTGCGTCGTATAGTCGGGAGCGTCGAAGTCTTAATCCTGAAAATCCGGGGCTCACGTTCCGACATGATTAACGACTATCCATAAAGCTTGATGACTGGTGATACGTTTAAGGAGTGGATATTCCTGATCAGGAAACTCATAAAAAACATTCTTACTCCTAGTGCTCCTATTATAGCCTAGGCTGCTAGCCAGCAATCTTTATCCCTCTCTGTCCTCGGCCTCCCTATCTAGTTCTGCCCAATCGTTATTCATTCTTTTCATGTCTGCTTCCATTCCTGTGTCCAGTATGTTCTTTGGTATGCTTCTTCTCCTTAGGTCTTGAGAATTAAGTTAGGGCTTACCTCAAGATGCAATAGGTGATTTTCACTATGTGTCCCACCCACCTCCAGTGCTTTCACCTAATTTCTTCCTCCGATAGAAGATGGTCTGTCATCTCTCATAGTAGGCGGTTGATGTCTGGCCCACCCATCTGAAGAATCCTATGTAGACAACTGTTAATAAACATCTGTATCCTATGGATGGCGGTTTTGGTAGTTCTCCAAGTTCCAGCTCCATCCAGTAGAACTGTCTTGACATTTGTATTGAGACTGCTGACTTTGGTGTGTGTTGAGATCTACTGCTGCAGAGACTGCTGCTACACTGGTTGTCTTCTTCTACCTTTGTTGTTGTGTGTGGGATAGGAGAACTAGGTGATGTGCGAAGACCGAACCGTCCATTTGCATCCGAACTGTCTATTGAGTTCTGCGCTTCCCCTTAGATGTTGATGTCTTCATAATCCAGTCAACCACCAGAAGAAAAAGAAAGGATGAGAGTAAGAAACCTTATCTGACTCCGGTCTTTATTTGGAATGAGTCTGTGAGCTGTCGTCCAAGCACCATCGTGCAGTTTAATGCATCATAAGAATTCTGTTAGATGTCCATTATTTCCTTAAGCAGGCCATAATATAGGAAGAGCTTACACAGTATCATCCCATCCACACTATCAGATACTTTTTCTTAGTCAAAAAAGTTGATGTACAGTGGTGAATTCCATTCAACTGAATGTTCCACAAAGATCCGTATTGTTGCAATTTGGTCGGTACACGATCGATTTTCATGGAATCTAGCCTACTGATCTCGAAGTTGGACGTCTACTGAATCTTTCATTCTGTTTGACAATACTCTGTTTAAGACATTCCCTGGCGTCGAGATGAGAGTGATGCCTCTGCAATTCTGACACGTGCTAAGATCTCAGTGTCCTTCTCACTAGTTTCTTGTTACTAGATCTTTTAATAATTTATTCTCAGATAACGAACATGGTACAAGAGGCGCGCCAATTTACAGGCAAGACCAAAATCTTTCTGAATAGAGTGTGTACCATCTTTGCACTCACCGTTATGTCTGCTTTCAGTGCTTCAGCTGGTATGTTAAATGGTCTTGCTGCTATCTCCGGTTTCTTGTGGGTCAACAAAATCTAAGAGCTTTATATGCGTCGCTTCGATGTTTGGCGGGTTAGGTAGGATGGAACATAAAAAAGTTCTTCAAAATGCTCTATTTAACTGTTTCTTTATTCTTCGAGGTCTAGACCGGTGGTTCGGGTTTACAGTATTTCCTAACAGTAATTCCTATATTTGCTTCTCTTGCTGCTTTGTTGCTGTCTTAGCTAGATTTGTTTGTTGATAACAGATTTATGCTTTTGTTTCATTATAAAGCTAGGTCAGTGTAAAAAGGCTTTTTATGCTCCAAAGATATAGTAGGTGTCACTTCACTGTAGACTTTCCATCGATTTATGACTTTTGAAGGGTAGAAATTCTCCATCAGTGTTTTGTTTAACAACGTCATTTAATTTTCAATAACATCACTTGTACAAATGCGATCAGTCATATTGAATATCCCATTTGTCAAACCAAATTTATATTGAACTGGTCAATATCTATGATAACTTAGGTACATTGACCTGTCCAAGTCGGCATTCTAAAAATGTATGGCTTGATTGACCTGTCTCAGTCAGTCAGCTACAATGTAGAACTTCCTACGTACATCAGTTAAAGGTTGCTATACCACATTAGCACAGGGACGCAACTGCCAGTTTAAATCCCATAGCGGTAGAGGTTTTGAAGGTACTAAAAATAATGAAGATCACGGTTTGAAGAGATTATTCAGGAAGTATAATCCAGTGAAATGAATTTGAAAAGGGAAAGATAGAGCCTATAAGGAAGTCAGAAGATTAGGAACTGAGGGTAACACACTATACATCTTTCACCTATCTAACTTACCCTCTCCATCCTGTCCAATGGATCTTCAAAATGATCCATTCTTATCCTCTACACTGACTTCCGTTCTTCGGGAATCGTCGAGATCATCAGTGATATCTACCATATTCTACCCCGCATGCTTCTCTAACCACATCAGTCTCTGAGTTCCTCTGTCCGACTAACTATATTGCTCACAAATCAACTAAGCATAACTGTCAAGTCTATATTCCTACTTCCACCTCTTCTCCAGAAAACATAACCTACAACCCACCAGATGCCCATCATGCTCCCCTAAAAGATAAATATTCACCGTACGTATCACTAATGCTAATTAATTCCCGATCTGTAATAAGATGACTCAACTATGCTCACTGGTAATTTTAAACAATCCTTCACTAGTCCTAATTACCCATGTCCCAGACTCATACCTTTTATTAGGCTCTCATGAACTCGTTCGCGGTGACCGAGGCTCTTAAAAGTGTGGTGGCTGTTGTTACGTCCAAGTTTTGCTCCTTCCTGTTTTGAAGTACGGTGTATCAATCTATTTGCAATTCACGAACCCAAATTTATAACAAAACGAATCTCCAAAGTAGGTACCAAAGTTTATTGTTAATTCACAAATAATCGACTAAGTGTTGTTCGTCAATTACGATTAGACGACCAATGTCGTTCTAACAACAATAATTATAATAATTACAATCACCTTCAATTTTGTAGGTTCCTGGGGCAAAAAACTGCAAGCGAACAAACCAAGACAAACAGTAGTCCAAAATGGCCGAAAATAATTCAAACAAGTTCATAAGTTAAGTAAAACAAATATACCCAAAAAACAGTGAAATTAATGATATTTATATAAAGGTTTTAATCAGCCAAATGTCTTCATTTCTCCCCTAACACTCATGACCAAAAGAACCTTGGTTCTTTTCACCGACAAAAATAGGTAATAGCAATCCAAGTAGGTGCATCACAAGCAATCAACAACAAACATTCAATATGCCGACAATCTCGTGATCCCTAGGACTTACACCAGAACGCCTAGGGATCCGAGTAAGCTACCTACCATCTAGCGCTTCACGAAGACACAGTTTACGTATATCTCTCACTAGGATCCCCTTTCTCGTCCTCAGTTCTATCTGTCTCACTAGTCTATCCTTACTTGGTATCACTCTCTGTACTAGACCTAAGGGCCACTTGTTTTTCTCAGAGAAGTCAGAACATATCATTACTAAGTCACCTTCTCGTATGTTCCTCTCTAATTGTGTCCACTTGTATCTACGCTGTAACAGCGAAAAATATTTCTTAGACCAACGTTTCCAAAATACTTGCGCCAAGTAACTCGCTTGCTTCCATCCCTTAGAATACCTGTCATTAGATAGAGTGTTAGTAAATTCTGCAACATTCTTTCTCAATAGTAATAGTTTTGCTGGTGTTATTGCATCAAGATCCTCCCACACTCCTCCCCAATGACTAGCGGCTGGAGGATTGAAATGCCAGTCAATTCCTTTTCATAGTAAATCAGAGTGTATACGTTCCTGTACCCAACCTTGAAGACATTTTCTTAATTCACGTTCAGCTCCCACCAAATTAGATCCATTATCACTATAAATCTCTTTTGGATAACCTCTTCTGCCAACAAATCTCATTAGTGCCATGATAAATGAGTCGGTGGTAAAACTATATGCCACCTCCAGATGCACAGCTCTCAACCTTAAACAAGTGAATACACAACCGTACCGCTTCTCAGTATTTCTACCATGTTTAACCATAAGGGGTCCAAAATAATCTACTCCAACTGATAAGAACGGATAGTCACCACCTTCCATCCTGATCGCAGGTAATGTTGCCATTAGTTGTTGAATCGGATGGACGTTCCTCCTTTTACAATAAACACAATCCTTTATCACTCTCCTCATGGCTACACCACCCCTCAGCACCCAAAATCTTTGTCGAACCGTTGCCAATACCTGTGTAGCTCCGACATGTCCCTCCAAAACATGGTAATACCGTAGAATCAAATCTGTAATTGTATGCTTCGATGGTAATATTATAGGATGCTTCCTCGACTCAGACCAGGCACTAATTTGAAGTCGGCCACCGATACAAAATAATCCGTCTATAATTATTGGATTTAAGGTTCGTAAGGGTAAATTTGTTATTTTCACTTTGCTAATGGTATCAGACGACAACATTTCAATCCCTTTCCGTAATACTATGCTTTGGACATATCAAATTAAATTTAAACATGCTAAATCTAGCTCATCAACTCTGAGCAGACCCACCTGTAGAGACAGCTCATTTCTGCCAGAATACATTATTAATAAATATCGCTTAAATCGGATCAACTATGCAACAGCCTTAAGTAATCTAGTCCAATCTGAATAATAATTAATAAGTAGATCAACGGTGGATTCTCCAACCATTACATGCGTGGACATTTCCTTCTTAAATTCTAAGAGATGGGGTTCAGGACCTTGTACATCCGCATCAGGCCAATACTTCTTTGACTTCTTCAAAAAATGTGGTCCCTCCTCCCATACCTTGACATCATCAATCTTGAACTTGGCTCCTCTGGATGCAAAGTCTGCTATGCTTTCCTTAGAAGGTACAAATCTCCATTGGCCCACCTTTGTAAGACTGTGGATAGTCGAGACCCGGTTTGCTATGAATGTTTTAAACTGGCTTTTCTCATTTCTAATATAGTGTAAGACAATCATGGAATCCGTCCAAAACACAACTTCTGCAAACTTGATATCTTACTCGGACTGCAGCTGGGACCCCATGCGCGCTGCTAACACTGCTGCCGTAAGTTCCAAGCGGGGTATAGTTTGAATCTTTGAGGGGGTTACTCTTTCCTTAGCCGTAATAAGACGAGAACATATTTCAGTGTCATGGATGTAAGAACGGACGTATGCCACTGCCCCATATCCAATTTCCGAGGCGTCACGGAAAATATGAAGTTCCAGCAACGAGCGATCTGATTGTGGAAATAATACACAGCGTGGAAAACTAACGTTCTCAACCCTCTGAAATCCACTTAAAATCTCTAACCAGCGTTTGCCTTCCTCACTTGGAATCTCTTCGTCCCATCCTAGTCCCAATTTCTTTAAACGTTGAAGTAACTGCTTCATAGGAAGTGTGAATGGTGCTAACAATCCCAAGGGGTCGTATAATGAAGCTATACTCGACAATATACCTCGCCTAGTGAGAGGGCATTTCGGTATGCGAACTTTAAATTCAAACGCATCAACCATAGTATTCCAAAACAATCCCGATGTGCGTTCCGTAGGAAGTCTCTCAAAGTCAGTCTTTTTTACAGCTTCTGCTCTCTCTTCTGGATGAATCGATTCGAGAACCTTTAAACAGTTACTTATCCACTTGGTAAGTCTGAACCCACCTTTTCTGAGGAGTAAAACAAGGGTTTTTGCAAGCTCGATTGCATCCTGCACATTATCAATTGAAGTTTAATAGTCGTCGACATAGAAACTCTTATCTTCAACTTCCTGGACATCTTTATTCAATTCCTTTCCGAATATATCTACCGTCTTCCTAAGAGCGAAATTAGCGCAAAAAGGAGAGGACACGGCTCCAAATGGATGAACTGTCAAACAGTATTCCTTAGCCTTTCGTCCTATATCACCGTCTTCCCACCACAATAGTCGAAAAGCTCCCCTATCTCATCTCGAGATCTTTACTTGAAGAAACGTCTCCTCAATGTCAGCGGCTAATGCTACGTTGCATAATCAGAATCATAGAAGTATACCAATTAAACTATTTACAGTATTTGGTGCTCTCAAAAGCTGATCGTTAAGAGAACAACCTTCATAGACAGCTGCACAATCAAAAACAATTCTTAATTTTCCAGGCTTTTTAGGGTTGATAACAGGATGATGAGGAATATACCAACAAACAGCATCACGGTCGAATTCCTCCTTACTAGCTTCAATGATGTAGCCCTTACTTAAATGTTTGTTCATTACAAGTTGATATTTCTCCGGAAGTCTATTATCCTTCATAAACCTCTTCCTTAAACACTCTAGTCTACGTTCCGCTAGTTCCAGATTATTCGGTAGCCTTGGCGTATCATACTTCCAGGGTAGACCAACTTGGAAATGGCCACCCGCCAGTCTAAAGGAACTATCAACTATTTCTAGAGCTCTTTTATCTTCGACAGAATATCCATTACGAAACCCATCTGCATCCTCGAACTCATGATTATATAATCTCTCCATATCTCGCAAAATATCATTGGTAGAACAATGACACCACTGAACTTGATGAAAGACCTCGATGCTTCTTTAGGACCTAAAATCATCCAAACGAGATGAGTACGCACACCCGTAACAGTTGTCTCATCCATGTATCTAGAAACATCAAAGCAGAGATGTTTAGTGACACTGCTCTTGATAAAGTGTCTGATTCAAAATGGCTCACTGTGCATGCTAGTTTACGTAAAATACTGACCTTATGGATATATTGAGCTCCAAACACTAGTTGATCGGTTGAAACTTCTATGGGTGAGTCGTTTGCCAAGGCTGTTTCTTTTAAAGTCATCAGCAAAATTATTTATAGTGATTTCAACCTCCCTGGAATCGACTGGCAGACACGTTCCAGTCCAGTTGGCTTTGAAAACATACTTAGTCCCTTGGACACACGCGATTGGCAACAACATGTACACCTGCCTACGAGAAACGACAACTTTCTCCACTTGGTATTTTTTTATGATGTTACATGAACATCTGTGGTGGTCTGCAAAAAGTTTCACAACAGCGACCATAAAGTTATCCTCTGTATCCTACCGTTTCTTGCAAAATGCAACAAATCCAAAACAGTTGGGCGTTTTCAATACAGAGACTATGAAGATGTTGACTGGGACAGTTCTCAGTTTCTAATTCAGCACTCCGACTAGACTACGCTCTTTACTAGTCTTGAACTCTCTGAAATATAGCATAAATTCAAAGTCACCATAAAATCTTCACTAGACACTACTATCCCCTCCAAAACGTCTTTCAAGACGTTTGATCCCGAATGAGAGAAATGCTAGGTCTCATTTTTCGTAACCTCCTTCATAAAGAATCCAAAATAATTCTCTACAAAACATGCATAAGACCTGATGCTGAATATAGCTCATTCTTATTTTCCAACTTATGCCTATATGATCTATTGAAGCTTGAAGGAATACAAAGGAATTTTCTCAAAAAGTCCTAATTCATGGCTTACTCATCGACTATTCAACTCGATTTCATGCACTTAAGAGTGATCCACTATGAAAAAAAAGGCTCAAGTTCAATCTAATCCTCTACTTTATGCTCCTGGACAAGCTCACATACTCCTCCTTTAGTGTAGTCCTCATCCAAGGCCCATGTATAAATAACCTTGGAGACAAATTATCGACGGCCAAACTTGAGATCTATAGATCTAAAACTGCACAAATGTCTTCATCACGAAGTATGCACTTACATGGAATAGCCTTCCCTCCAAAATGAGCATGGCAGTTGGGCTACATGAGTTTTTACAGCTTCTTAACGAAGATCTTGGTTGAACTGAATCATTTACACTCGTGAACTCACTCTTACTATGCTTCCAGATTATTAGCTATGCATACGTTTATACTATACTGAGTTCAGAGCTACTATTTTCTTACCCTTCGAAGTAACAATAAGTTCTTCTAGTCGAATACTAATCCCTTTAGTTTTCACTTGAAACAGACAGGTTACTCACTGGGTGGATGGATGCTGTTCAGCTGTAAACTGGCTGATTAGAAGGAGTCATACTGTCCTGGACGAAACTTTATCACCGTCCATAATTTTGTGGGTTTCATAGTGCCTATTATCAGTTTTACTGTTCTCATATGCAATATTTTAACTGACCGTTGATCCCGTTTTGTTATCTATTGCTCCACATTTAAATATAGTTCTCCTCAACTTTCCTGCTCAATCCATGAAGCACATTCCTGCCACTTTATTCTAAATGCTTTAAGTTTGTTTGAAAACTCGGACGTTTTTTTCTCCATGACTGTTAACTGTATTGCATTGATGCTTAACCAGTAGTACATAAGTTGTAAAGCCAGAAAAGCTTGTGAAATTAAAGTGTAAAACTGGTGTTTATCAACAGGATGTGAAACATAGAGCATCAAGTGGAACATTAAATATTATCTTGCAATCATTTTGCAACACAAACGGCGGGCGGGTTGAGTTACTGACCAGCAAACTTTGATGGTGTGGGCAATGACTTCAGTACACTCATATTTGTGGCGCAGAACATTTTGTTTGCACACGGCTCATTTGGATTGATGAGGTGACTTATGAGTATTACCGAGGTTGCTCTTATAAGCTTGCTACTTTTCAGACCCATGTTTCCAAAAATATGCCGCGGTCCTTATTCCGACAAGACAACCAGCAACAAGCTCACACAGGCACCTACACTGTAACTTGATTGTTGGTATATGAAAGAAGGTTAGACAGTAAAAATATAATAGTCAACGGCTTTTAAAAACTTTACTGTTCTTACTGAACTTTCTGTTCCAATATACTTTCGTCCAGCTGCTTATCTCAACTTCTATCCACTTGAAATACTCCATAACCCTTTATTCTGCATTGCTGTGCTCCTTCATTTGTCGGTTACATTATAAGTGCTGATCAGTTTGAAGTTTATCTCAGGTTACCGTTGTATTGTCTACTTCACCATGAAGGGATAAGCAAAGCGCTGGTTATTGATGTACAACTGTCTTGTCGCTGTTATTTTCTCCCTCTCTTTTGTCCATCCTCAGATCCCTATTCACAGTGGTGCATCCACAGCGCCTCCACGCAAGATGTACCTGTGCGCTCACCCCTGGGTCATCGCTTATATCAAGCCCTTTCTAAATGACAAGCCCCAACAAATTCACTCTCGAATTATTCAAATCACCCTAGAATTCTTCTGGGTTCCTTCCTTATTTGTACTCACTTATTGAAAATATGGCCATATTAAACTGTTCCTGTCAGTGACATGGTGTCTGTGTGCTATCAAAAACAGAATCTTACTTTTAATCTAACGTCAGCAACTTTTACAATAATGTGGTAGCATTTGTAACAATTTGAGTTAGCCTGTTAACTGGCATACCTCTTGTAACATGCTGTTATTTGCATTGGTTCTCAGCCACTAGTGATTCCTCGTAACGCGACTGTCGTAACCCGCGCCAACTATCGCACTGTCCATTTCAAAGTCTGGAAAATTATCTACAATTCCATGTGGGAAATTTTAGCCATGTATATGAAGTCAATTTATCTGATGAAATTATCCTGTAGCTGAACAAACTTTAACAGAAAATATGTTTGCGATCTTACCATTTTGATCTTGCCTGTAAACTGGCATGCCTCTTGTAACATGTTGTTATTTGAGAATAAGTTACTACCATTATTATCTCCGGTAACACAGCACACTCGGTATCGTCTAGATCTAGCTTACGTGGATTACCGCTAAGTCTGTTAGCATTCCTAAATGTCCTGCCGCGTGTGAAATGAAACGGCCGCGGAAATCAACTAAACAGACGAATGGCTTCAGTTCCCTGAGTGTGGATGATAATACGAACTCCATTACTGCATACACTTTATCGTCACAAGGTAGGATAGCCCGTTGCCTAATGAGGTGGTCAAGGAATTTCAACTCTGATTTTCCAAGTTCTCCCTTGTTTGGGTTATTTATTATTGCGTCATCGCAAAGACGTTAAAGTGCCGATGATATTCATGTACATTTGACGACGTCATTAGCAGTACATCATTAAAGACGCGGAGAAAATCTAAATCTCATGTTATGCTATCGATAAAACTTTAGAATGTTTGAGCCGCATTCCGTAAGCCTAATAGCATTTAGGTACTCAAGAAAACTAAAGGGAGTTTTGATATCAGTTTTCTCGATATCTTCAGGGGCGACTGGGATCTGATGATAAGCTTGTACCCGGTCGGCCTCGGAGAAGACGTTCGTGCCCTTGAGTGATGCCGTGATGTCATGTATTTAGGGGAAGGGGTGGCTATCAAAACGTGTAGCTACGCTCAATGCTATGTAGTCGCCACACGGTCTCCAACTAACACCATCCTTCTCGCGAACCATGTGGAGAAGCGAGGTCCAGGGACTGTGGGGAGGGTGAATAATACCTGCAGCTAGTAAACCGTCAAACTTACGCTTAGCGAAACTAATCTGTCTGGTGACAGTCGGCGAGGTTTTGCCTCGACGGGATGGCTGCGAGTGATGATGTCGGCACCACACTATTATTCACCGATGAGAGGTTTGGTTAGCTGGGGGAATTAATCGGATAAAGCCTGAAATACATCGACACGTAAATGCAATACTCCAGTAATTCGGTTGCATCTCCTCGAGCTTTAAAATACATGCATTTAATATTCGACAAAGTATCGATTAACTGCAGCCTGGGCGAATCCTCTGGCGATTCATAGGACTGTAGGAAATCTTTACCAAATGTTGGCTGTAGGAAAATCAGCAAGAATGATCTCCCACAGATACTGTCGTCGGCTGCTCATGTCGATTGTTAGCAATCGTGTACCATAGTTAGGAATGATAGAGCCATTCGCAGCACGTATTCGTAGCGTTTTAGCTGGAAACTTGCTGCTACCTAATGGTACGACTGAAACTTGGGCACCTGTGTCAACTTGGTAAGCAGTGTTGGTGCGATAATCATGCACGTTAAATAAGCGACCAGCCTGAGGTGAAGGGTCACTGAATCGCATTTGCTTGCCGTCGTGGGAGTTTCGCACTTTGTATGAGTGGGCTGGCCAACAACGGTGGTTACCGGACCCGAAGGCACGGTGAAACCAGGAAAGACCAGTGCTCCATTCAATAACCTCCTTTTGGATTTGCTTTTCGCTGGAGCGAGAAGTTACAGACTTACTTGATCGTAGTTCGGCTCACTGGACTTGGGGTGATGGAACAGTGGAACAGTTTCAGGATCTTAGACGACAATGAATAAAACGAACCCGATCCCTTTGAGCTGAAGGGTGACCGTTGTCAAGGGCCGTATTCGTTTGTGATGTTGAAACAACAATATTGTTGTCCCCAGAGCTAGTCCTCGCAATGATTTTATCTTCTGTCGGGACAGCCTTGTGCAGAACTATGATCGTGGCTTGTGATGCGGAGGAGCCTAAATAGGATTTCAAGCTCCACGAACCAGACTCCTGGATCGTGGGGGTAAAGGAAACAGGTTGGAAATTTATAACCTGTACCTCGTCTTCTATTATATTATCAATATTCTTATGACTATCGACCATTTCCAGAAGGTGTTGAGAGTATGGTAAATATTAAAGCATATCAATATAATAAATGCAACAAAAATGAGGAAAGATAAATAATCGACTCACAGTAACTGGCTTTCTTCGTGAAAAAACTTCAGCTCACCAAATGTAGTGGGTCGAGTCGGGGTTGACTTTGTACACCACTGCAAACCAATCACGTTCCTACCTCTAATCGTTATCCCGTCGTAAAAAAAAGATGGAAGAAAATATAGTCCAGACTAGGACGTATATTTGCTGGTGATTTCGTTGTATCGGAAGAATACGGAAATCGTGACGGAGAATATGGGCTAAGATACAACGAACAGCATAAACAAGCAGGCGGAAAGTCTGTGTACAAAGTACGAATAAACAAGAAGTTCAGTAAAACAATCACTGGTACATTTGGTTGTAGTAATAATAAATGTTTCTATTTAACCAATCGTGTTTTCGTCGTAAAAGTCGAGTCACTACAAAGCCGGAGCCCAACCATCGTTTTCTCAAAATCTGAACTTCAGCAGCCCAGTAAAAAAAATGACCAGCGTAAAAAATTCTTCTTTCAAATTAACTTACTGCAGTGCAGCCAGTTAAGCTTTAAAAAAATATTGTTTCCTTATAAATACGCAAGAAATTCCTCTGCAAAATCCCAGAATTATCGTTTAATTATTCAGAAAACTTTTCTTCAAACTCATCTGAATCATTTGCCGATTTTTGCGAAAAAATTACTGCCATCTGATGAGAAATCTGTTTCTTCGTTCACGCGCGAGTTAATGAATATCAAAACTTGAAATCAATCAAACTTAGAATCTTTTGTCTGACTTCTATTCAAAGGTAACGAAATACATCGTATTTATCGTAGTTCTTTGCTAATTATGTTCTTGCTTTATTAACTTCGTGCAAGAGGAATTATACGACAATGGTAAGTAAATCAATTGCCGTACAGCGAACTTTGAAACGAAATCAAGAACATTGATCATAGCTGTCAAAAAATGCATTATTTCTAAAGTTTTGACCATCTTAACCAACTTTCTCTTATATTCGTATTGGTTACTTGAATCTACCTATTGATGTCTATGACCGCAACTTGTCAGTCTCTGGCATATGTTTATACTGCGTAGATTGCCTTGAATTCATTTTTAGGTAAATAGCACTATTAACATGGGAGGGTAGTAGGTGCAGTGAAATATGGGGTGCGCTTTTCGACCGATTCGGAGCTCGTCAGCTTGATGTACCTGCATTTCAGAGTTGATGTTCACATCTGAATTTTCTATTTCAGTAAATTCGTTCTGGTTCATTGTCGTCTAGTAAATCGTTCAAAGATTCCCCTAGTAAAACCCTTATTTCCAAGAAGTTTTTGTGGTGAGGGATACCAGATTGACTATGATCACCACTAAATGTTCCATACTATCCCGTGATTTAAATCAAAATAAATCCATGTTCCAATATTTTATTGAAGGAGACAGTAGGCACTACATGGGTAGTAGCGCATTTAGAAAAATGGCAGCACGCGAAAGAGAACGTTGCGCGCAAGAAGTTTTTTGGTACATTTGACAAAAACGAGTACAATAATGTTCATTTTTCACAAACCGTATTTTCTTCGTAGAAGCGTTCCACTACAATGTTTAGGAACTAATCGTCAACACAATAATCAGCGACTAAACATTTACACTACTAAACCTTTGTCAGTAGGTAAAAGATTGAACAATTATCTTTAGAATTCATCACAATTTGGAAGTCTTTAAATTATTGTTAGTGGTGTTTAGATCTTGCAAAATGTATCTATTGGATTGCTCATATTCTATAACTCTATGAGCGTATGTACTCACTCTATGGCTCTTAACTAGTTTGCGGTAGATAGGTGTCAGTGTTAACCTGAAGTTACTGCTGCGGCAAAAGTGTCGGGTTCGGATGGAATGAGCAATCAGTGTTTTGAAGACTAAGAGATATGTGGAAGAGGACAGTAGATATAATCCGCTGTCTTAAAAATGGAGATAATATGTACAAATTTTGGCTAGTAAACTTTGTCTACGTTAACTAAATCATTTTCCCATCTGGTCTTACGTTTTCGTTATTTACAATATTTATACCACTAGATCAATGAGAGTAAAGTCTAATTTCGGGAACAAGATTGTGTTCCTCAAGTAGATGATTGAGTATTTTATTAAAAAATATGATAAAAGTCAACTCAAATCTTATCATAGGCCAGTAAGAAATCACTGTATTCAGGTCTGCAGGGCAGTAATTTAAAAATTATCCATGAAAATACTCAACATCCAATTATTTGATTTCAGGTCCACTTTTGCTAATGGATTAATAACTTCAATTATTTGTGAAACATGTTTTTTTTCCAGAATAGAGTGAACTATTGTTCAACCCAGCAAAGAGATGGATTGGTATCAGTTTAATTTTCCGCATTCTCTAGACTATTTTTTTCTAGATTTAGTATCATTACTTCACTCCTCATGCGTACTAAATCTTCAAAAAATTAACATCCCAATGCATTGTAGATTTTATTACATCTTACTAAAAGCAAATTCAAACCTGCTTGACAAAGAGTCCTGTGACAAAAATATTCGTTTAGTGTGTCTTCTTATTTTGTGTACAGATGTGTTGGTCATAGTTCATTACAAATCCACGTCTTTAATATGTGAATCTTAAAATGTTAGGTTAACATTATAAGATAACGTCTATACAATTGTAACTAGATATAGAAGCATATCAGTTTGTGTCACGTAAAACATAGTGAACTATTGGCAAAACCAATCATGCCCAGAAGTTAGTAATGTATTAATATATATAGTTGAAAGAAGAATTATTTATTGCATTATTTGAATTAAAGGGGTGAACTGAAAAGAAGTAAAGGAATTCAGACGATACAATTTCATGTTTTAGTACAATGATTTCTGTACATGAAATACATTCAAGGTCCAGGGAAATTTAGAACTTGTTCCAAACAGAAACCTATCTCTGTCAAGTAACCAATTTATTCCATGCACAGAATATGAAATTATTTCTTTATTAAAGAAATATTTAAGAGGATGAAGTTTTATCCTTGATAATCTCATTTTTAAAATATATGAAATAATTATTGAGATGAACAACTGTTCAGTGTTAGTGTCTCCATGTGATACTCTTTTAGAATCAAACTTTTTTATAAACCTATTATCTACGAGAAAATTAATATTTCCAAGTTCTGACCATTTCATTGTTTATGGTCACTGTTTGAATCAATAAAAGATTTACTCACAAACAAGTACCTGGAACGGAATAATGACAAAGCTTTTATTCAATAAAATTAATACAAGATAAATTACTTTGATTTATGAGTGGAAACTCCAACTAGTTCAGCAGTTGGTTTGTTTTGATGTTGTACACTTGCAGATGTAAGATGCTGAGTTGGTGGCTTGAGATTTAACATATTATGTGTGTATTCTTGAACTGTTATTATTATTATGATTATAGGGTAATAGCTGTGTGACAAAAACCCTGCCGTAGCTACTACCTTGATGCGGTGGTTGACCTTGCCTAACGTGATGATCGAACTCAGCTAAATTGGCTGAAACAGTAGTTTCATTCGGTCCTATTGTATCATAAGATTAAAAACAGCAACTTAGGGTCGAAAGGCGAAGTCACACTTCTGACTGCAGAAGGATATGATAGTAGTATGGTGTTCCCGTCGGACAACCAGAGATGCTGCCTTCTCACAAGGGAGGGAGGGGTTAGGAAAGGTTGACCCTAAAACTGTCACAACTCACCTTAAACTCGGATTTCTGTCCCTGGCGATAAGTACTTTTGAAGAGCGGAGCTGGCACTTCTAAAAATTAGGGTGAAAATGCCGTGTATGACCAACCTGAAACAGTTATCCCTTGAGCTCTGAAGTCACTTTCCTAAGATAGATGCTGATCCGCCTTCATTTTCAGGTTCCTCAAGAAACACCGTTCTAAAATGTGGATATCAGGGTAGTGATCTCCGCTTTCATACCCGTATCAGTACTCGAGACCGCATTAGTTATAATAAAATCCCTCCTATACCTCTTAATAACTTTCTTACTTCCACGACCAACCCTTATTTCATCCCTACGCCGAAGATGCAAACGATTCGAATACATGAAATGTTACAACAGGTATCCTGAAACCATGCCCTGTACTACATGTTGGAGCATTCGAAGTTCGAAACTTGAAGTAAATAGTACAGCAGGCTACTGTAGTGGAACACTTCTACGAAGAAAACGCGATTGGTGAAAAATAAGCATTTACTGTTGTACTCGTTTTGTTTAACTGTACCAAAAATACTTGTCTTGCCCACAAAGTTCTTTTCGCGTTGCTGCCATTTTTCATAACGTGCAGCTCTCTATGTAATGCCAACTTTCTCCTTCGATAAATATTCGAACATGGATTTATTTCTGATTTACGTGACGGGATAGTATGGAACATTTAGTGGTTATCATAGTCAATCTGCGTTTCGGTCATCACTAGACTACCTTAGCTAGGACTCTACGATCTCGTGCCACTGATGTCTACTACGTCTCCGAAACGCGCATACGGGATCGAAGTAGAGTGATTCATCTAACCTTAAATTGTCATGACAAACAGCCGTTTTGATTTAAGTTTCGTGTACCTGGAAGCCCTACTAATGTTTCTCGAGGCCTGGCTTGTATAGTATAGCGTTAAGTTCTAAAACGGAACTAGATCTCCTTGACTGGATTGCAGTAGATAGTCGCTTATGCGCTGCCTGACTAAACGGTGCAATAAGTAGTCGGAAAGATGCACACTCGCGATTGCCATTTCGTTCTTTCTGCCTACGCTCCCACTGATTGCAGCTAAGATGAGGTAAAGGATGGATTATAAGGAGTGCTTTCCAAAGGTTTTCTGATCTAGTAATAGTAGTCGCTGATTTTAATGCTCAAGCAGGTAGATTATACGAAACCGAGAGGCTGCTCAGGTGGATCTTATGGTATAGCGGTTCATCGAACAGATGATGGTGATGGTCTGCTATAGCTATGCTTAAATAGCCGTCTGTTTCTGACAATGACCAACGCTGAGTAAAAAGATAGTCATCTTATGACATGGTTACCTCCAAAATCAACCCAGTTGTGGACCCGACTAGACCACACTGGTATTAGTCACCCTTGGAGTAGCTCAATAAAAGACTGGCTCTTTCCGGAGCACACGTTTAGATTCAGACCATGCCCTTGGACGAGCACGTTTTATTTTGCTGCTTACTGGACATAAGAAAGACAGCAAATAAACTCTTTAAAGTTCTACTAAACGACAGAAAACCAAGAGTATATTTCAGGAATAACTAGTAAACCGGTTAGACAGCCATGTAAATGATGCCCACCTCGAGGCAGCTTGGAATGACATCCAAAAAGCTGTGGAAACAGCAGTCAGGCAAACCTGAGGGTTAGGAAACAGTGGATTTCATCAGCATCTAATGAAATAATGGATGCTTGGAAGCTGATATCTGATTCTGAACACAATAAGGAGCGCAATCAACTGAAACACAGGCTGATAAGAAGACTGCACGATGATTGCAAACGGCGGTGGTTAGCGAAAGCAAAGGGAATGGAAAAGGCTGTGGCAGTAGATAACAGTTGACAATTATTGAGACTTATCAAGGAAACCGGTATTTGAAATGAGACTGTTAGTGAGAACATCTCGGAAACTGATGGGTCTATTATTCATTCTAAATCCAGGAGATTGATGGGTAGAACGTTTTAGGTAGTGGTTCAACTGACCTTTAGCCACACTTCGGTTACCCATGATCTCCAGTCCTCCAACTCTTCATGAGGTTGTAAAGGTTGCAGGCAATCTGGGGTGAGAGGGCAGTAGGATCTAATGGGCTAACTACTGAGATTTTTAATAATGATGGTCTGGTTTGGGCAGTTAGATTGACTGAGATCTTAGGTAGAATCTGGGAACTGGGCGTAACCTCATCCGACTGGTCTAAATCACTGATTGTCCCAATTGATACGAATAGAGGAAAGTCATCTTGTGTCAATTACAGAGGAATCAATATGATCAATTTACTAACTAATATATACTGACTCAATAACACTTCGACGCGTGACTAGAGATAACCAAGTTGAAGATGTTTTTTAAAACTAGAATGTCTTCAATAACCACCCAATACTTCATAGCTTATCATTGCGTTCAGAAATCAGTGATTCGTTAATGATTAAATGTTGAATATTTAGATCTTACTGTGGAACGAAAGCTATTCATCAACGTTTTTTAGGGACTGGTAATGAGCACTATTAAAGTCTACACAATTTATGACAGATGACAGTTTTCATTCTATAGATCAGGTAGGTTACTTTTATCACATTTAGATTACTTGTCATCAGTGGTTATAGTGCCATAGAAATATATATAAAAAAAATTTTGACAACCCTAAGTCACGAAAATTGCTCCCTTTAATGTATATAGTATGTCTAGTTTCAGATGCGTAAAGCTCTCTCAATACAACTGATATTCATATCCCAAAATAACGAACCGGAAGGTAGTGGTATTTTTAGTATCCAACGTCCCAATGTTAACATAAATATTATAAGAAAGAAATATAAGCTAAGTTACAATTTTCATTCCGAAAAGTATTGTTACCGTAAGTTTATAGAGGTAGGTAATGTCAATTGTTTCTTTATGGGGACTTATTTCTTCCGATTACGACTGGCTTCTGTATAATTGACTCAGCTAAGAAAACGTAAGTTGATTTCTTATATAAACGCATGAATATCGCAGTTTAACAAACACATTCTGTATGTTCGTAATTAAGGTATGCTAATAACTTCGATCAAAGTGCTTTATGCTAATGAACTGCTAAAAAATCAATTCAGATTAAATGGGGCAGGTCCGTTTGTTTAACTGAGTCTGTTCCAGTCAATTTTATGATCCACAGTAAAAAGTCGCTACACTTATGTTTTATAGTTTAGTGGTGGCCGAGTTGAGATTGACTATGATCACCACTAAATACTAATTACTATCCCGTCACCAAAATCAGAAATATATCCAGGGTAAAGAATAAATCTGAAGGAGAAAGTAGGCGTTACAGCGAACAGCAAGTTATGAAGGATGGCAACAACGCAAACGAGAACGTTGCGCCTTAAGTAAGTATTTTTAATACAGTTAAACAAAACGAGTACAATAATAAATGTTTTCTTTTCAATAATTGCATTTACAACAGTTTGCAGATGACATCAATGAAAAAATTTTCACTGATCGTCCGGGTTTATGTTCATTTACTGTTCAATGTCTTCAAGAGACTTTTTCTTCAATGACTTTTATTCATATATAACTGATGAGAAATATTTGACACATTCACCATGTTTTTTGACTAAATATTCTGTCTATTGATATTCATTAAATGAGAATTCTCGATAGATATTAACTAACTTATTTCCGTCTACATTATATTTATAATTTCTAGTCTTTCTATTGTTCCTTCCTTTTGCCTAAAAAAAATGTATTAATGACGTTGGCCGGCCTCAGAGTACGCTAAGAAACCAGAGTTACTTTACTTGCTCAGTAAACGTAAAAAATGGAAGAAAGTAAATAGCTCATAGGATCAAGCAAAAGTGTGAAAACTGATCAGACTTCAAATGGCAGATGAACAAGTAAACATTTCTGGATAATTACGTATCTTATGTAAACCTAATTTTTGTAAATATATTATATTACTCTAAATGTGATCTGTATTATAGAAGAAAATAGTTATCGGTGTAAATATAACCACTCGAAATAAACAGAACCAAGTGAAAAAAAGCGAGAGGTTTTCTCTTGATGTTAATCAACTAAAAGATATTATAATGGAAATGAAAACTCAAGTCATTCAGATTTGGGTCAAATTTTGAATTCTCCTTATTACGTAAACTAGGAACCTACAGTTTCGGATATCTTAAGTAGGCTATTCCTGGGTCTGGCGATTCAACTACTCAAAATCTTTATTTATAAATATGGTAGGATTTTCCAACTGTAGAAAGGTAGAAAATCATTCTCTAGAGATAAAATATCTTTTTGTTGATTGAACTTGGTTTCGCTGATAGTGGCACTCATAGGAAGGGGATGTAGATACATTACTAAAAGATGATTTTTAGTGCGACAGGTTATGTATAAATCCTTTCAATCAATCTAATAATAATCAACCTAAAGACTACACTAGACAATAACTGATCCGAAATAGCCACAACTCAGTTAAATTTATCACTCATGGCCTTTAGTAACTTACTTTCGTTATTCGAATACTTACAATAACTGCATTTCTCAAACACGATACCCTGTGTCAAGAGAAAAACTCAGAAGTAGTTGGGAATTGAATCTTTTATGTCAGTTTATAGAATGCCAGCTTAGAAATGAAGTAGTAACTGATTTTAATGCTCTAGGTACTCAGATCTCTACACATCCAAAAACAACTTTGGTGTATTGAAAATTCAACTGGTGAAGAAGGTAGTGTGAAGATGTGCGGATCCTGGGTTCAATGGCAATACGAGCTGACTTCCTAAATTGGCTTCTTGACCTAGAAGGCAAAAGTTGAAAAAAAATTCTATTTGACTGTATATATATATATATATATATATATATATATATATATATATATATATACCCCTTTAGAAAAGGAAACCAGTTTTGGACCGATGATGTTTATGGCTAATGATATGATATGTCCATTAGGACACTTTTGACATTCATTAAATCGCCTTCTCATTAGGCTAATTCTGACTGGTTTAGTATATCAGTTACCCCCCTAAAGTTTACCTAACACAATACCACATTAGATAAAATCTATGGGAGAAAATAACTATAAGAAGCTTGAATTCCCTTTTGTTCAAGGTAATACGTCATTATTTGTCATGTGGATTATTACTCTTGATACTAATTTCGGTAGTGTAATGTACTACACGTCATTGTTGTCCACGTAAACAATCATTTTCTAGGTATAGAATTTTTTTCGCGATACAGCGCACGTGGTTACATACGTCGATAATTCAGAGTGAAAAGAGAATTTAAACAATTTCATAGATTACAACAGACTGGTTGAACGACCAGGATCTGTTCTAACATGGAAGCAACATTGTGCTTAGTAAAAGTGATATATGGAAAGAATAGAAAAAGTAAAATTGGTAAGTTTGTAGTGATTTAGTTAAAGTGAAGTCAATTCTTATCTTTAGTTGATGTGTAAAGATGAACTACGGAAGACGAGAGATCTAAGGGCAGCTATTTCGTGATAGCATTGGATATTTCTGGTGTCTACCATTAATGTTAGTCAGAATTAAATTCAGAAGATTAATTTATGGATTCAAATACAATAAATAATATTCATTACTGATTTGAAATCCATCATTCTGTAATTTTTAATTTTCGCTAGTGCTGTCAGTTGAATATCATCAGACCATAACAGGAAGAGTCAGATTTCATGTACAAATAAAGCATGTTTATTTTCGACATATGAACTGTTAGTATAAGGATACGTGAATTATTCTACCGATTTGACCTTATGTCAGAATCAGCTGCTTAATGATGATGAAATTTGCCTAAAATTACAAGTTCATTTAAATTAGTACGGTAAATTTGGCATGTAAAGTGGCAATGTTGAAATACGTATTTTTTCTGAGTGTACTTTAAATGCAGCCTTTCTATTAGTATTAAACGCTTAGTCTAACCTACCAGTGTCTAATCTAATTACTTTAGTGGTTCCCGACCGTAGCTGCACTAAGAAGTAAAGAGACCCATTCCAGATATTCTAGGGTTGTTACTCAAAATGTTCAAGATGCCATATTTTGTCACCATCTTCAGCAAACATAACTATATCAGTTACACACTAAATCAATTACTTTCGTTTCGGAGTCTCTACGATTTGATTTATCTAGGCTTCAGTCATTTGAGTCGTGGCTGAAGATTATGAGAAGATAACGCGACTTATCATCGTGCTTCTGTAATCCTAACGCCACATGTAGTCAGAGAGTTCACGATGAATAATTTCTGAAAAGCCAGTTCAAGTATGTGTTCTACTATCTTGTGACATAAGGACTAGGAGGAAGCCACTTCTTAAATCTTGACTTGTGTCTCTGTTGTAACACGTCCTTCGACACTTTCTTCAGTATTCGTCTCCTATGCAGCAAACTCAGTTTCTTTCTACAATGGTTGTCATTATTTTTTCGTCTTAAAATCGGTCATCTTACATTGGAGAATACAAAATTTCTACCAACCTACTGCAACACAATTATCTGTCCAAACATGGTGAAATCAGTCATAAAATTTTAGTTCTGTCGTTAAGTAATAAATTATCTTTTCCCACATTTTCATCCGATTTTACTAGTGAGTTAGAGCGTTAGTGACTTGTGTACATTGTGTTCGTCCATACATTGCTGTGTATACTTATTGGTTTTCACTCAATGTGAGACTTATGTATTCATCAATTCTAAACACTGATGATAAGTGATATAGTGTTGAGCAACCTTAGTTTTGTATACGACAAATCCTTCTAGTATATGTGTGCATGGAAATCTTGTTACTTCTAGGTAGTGAATCAGCATGACATTCAGTTAAAAAAGGAAAACATTTAAAGTGTAAAGGTGATTTGATAGGTGGCGTCTACTCTGAATAAGCGTTTCATCACATTTATGTATCAATTTTTATGCAAACATTCAGCTTGACATTAATATGGATTGGAGATTATCAATAATATCTTAGTCTATTGATTTATTTCGATGAATTTGTTGACAAAGCTACCGATGGTGAGTTTTTAAAACTGAAGTAATGCATATAAACATGATTTTCGTTATTCACACATTTAAAGAAGTTTAAAGAAGGTTCTACCATGCCAGGCAGGTCGATTGGAGAACGATGAGACTGAAAACAGATACTCAAGGTCTGAGGGAGAAATCGTACTGCTGACTGTAGAAGGGTGTGACAGCAGTAAGGTGTTTCCCTCGGACAACCAGCATCTGCAGCGATGCTACCTCCTCACAAGGAAGGAGGCATTAGGAAAGGTCAACCATCGACATGTTACACCCCACCTTACCTCATGTAATTCCATCTCCAGTGGTAAGGCCTCTTAATCAAGAGCGGAGCCAACACGTCAAAAACTTCTCATAAAAAGGATAAGTAGTTGCCATAAGTAGTTGCCCGATCGGCTCTCTTCGACTTGGTCCCGGTAGATAGTCGCTTATCCGCTGTCCGACTAAACGGTACAGTAAAGACTCGTAAAGATATGGAAACTCGCCATTGCCTCTTCGTTGTATCTGCCTACACTCCCACTGACTGCAGTTGAGACGACGTAAAAGATGGGTTTACAGAAACCTCTCTGACCTCCTTCAAAAAGTTAAGCGCTCTGATATAGTAATAATGGCTGGTGACTTTAATGCTCAAGTAGGCAGACTGGATGTAAAGGAACGATACATGAATGGTCAGTAAGTGAGTTAGCAACATAGAACTTCCTACGTGCGTACATGAGTTCGAGTCGCCATAGCACATTAGCACAAAGATGCAATTGTCACCTAAAATCCCGTAGTAGTGAAGGTAGTAGAAGTTTTAGCAGTTCGAGGATATTATTCAAGAAGTAAAAGATAAAGGTGATGAGGAACTCCTAAGGTTAGGATATGAGAGGACAAAATGAATGAATACACCTTAGTCATTGAAAACGGTTCTTAGGCATCTCATTTAGGGTTCATAACCATCGATTACTATCATCTCGCGGACCACAACCAGGTATCTGACACCTACCAACATGACTCAATCCAGTTGTCAGTGACTTCATGGATTTCTGCCATGTCCTGCTTTGGCTGACCTTAGGTTTCTTCCAACCTATTCCTACATCGCAAAACATAGCTCAGCAAAGCATTCTGTGGTTAAGAATATATAAAACACGTCCTAACCACCTCAACTGATGAAGTTTCGACACTTCATCTATTGATCTTCCATTCTTAACTAGTACGCTTTTCTTAACAACAGCATTCCTTATTCGGTTGTCCCATGATACACGAGACACCTATGATCGAAAACCAGCAACCTACTCTCACCGGCTATGTTCCGCATCCATATAGTAGGACAGAACGAACTGCTGCGCAGTACACTCGTCCCTTCGTTAGTGGACGGACATAAGTGACGCTGCTTGGCAAAAGCGAAGTGAGATGTCTGAATCCAAGCTGAGATTTCGTCAATTACCAGGCCATTAGCACTGATGAAACTCCCGAGATAAGTGAAGCGGTCTTCACGTTCTACTATTTCACTCCCTATCACTAGTTCAGGTGCCGTCGCAAGCCAATCCTGACTGCAATTTAGATGAGGTAAAAGATGAGTTTTACAGAAAGCTTTCTAACCTCTGATGTAGTAACGGTGGTTGGTGATTTTAATGCTCAAGTAGGTAGAGTGAATGGAAAAGGAAAGACACCTAGGTGGATGTTATGGTGTCCGACTCAGAGAAGGACAATGGCGACCTTCTGCTGAAACTATGCACAGATAACCGCCTATTCTTAGCAAAACCCAACGACAAACTCAACCAGATCACATCGTTATCAGCCATCGGTGAAGAGTCTCTATGGACGACTGCCGATCATTCTGGAGCACGTTTTTAAATTCAGACCATATTCTAGCGCGAGCGTGTATTTGTTTGGCCTTACTGGATGCAAGAAAAATATCGTAAGGAAACCTGTTAGAGCTCTACTTAATGATAATTAAGCTAAGAATATATTTCAGGAGCAATTACAAAGATAGTTAGGCAGCTATGTAGTATGTGATGCCCGCCCTGAGGCAGCCTGGGATGATATCTGAAAGCCATGTAGAAACAGCAATGATAAATGGTAGTAAGGTATATCATGAGGTTAAGAAGAAGCCGTGTATCTCAGTAGCATCTAGCGGACTGACAGACGCTCTGAAAATCTTCCCAAATGGCTCTGAACGTAAAAAAGAGCGAAATCAGCTTAGGGACACGATGATGAAAACCCAATGCAGTGATCGCAAACAATCGTGGGTAGCGAAAGCAAGGGAGATGGAGAAGGCAGCGGCGATAGGCAACAGTAGGCAACTATCCAAATTTATCAAGGAAACTGGAATAAGAAATCCGACTTTTTTGAGATTATTTCGGAAAAGGGTGGTCTTTTAATTCATTCTCTATCCAGAAGATTGGATCAACAAGCTGAAAACTTTAGGGATCAGTTCTACTGGCCTTCAGCCACATTTTGGTTGCCCACGATTTTCAGTCAACCTAAATGGCAAATCGGCGTAAGCCGTCCGACTATATATGAAGTTTGGAAAGCTATAGGCGATCTAAAGCGAGCCGAAAGCAGCAGGTCTTGATAGGCTAAAGCCTGAGATTTTTAAGGATGGCAGTTAGATTGACTGACATCTTAGGTAGAATTTGGGAACTGGATGTAATCTCATCTAAATTATCGTAGTCCCTGACTGTCCCAATTTATAAGAAAGGACAAAGGTCCTCTTGTGACAATCATACAGCAATCAGTTTAACTATTATAGTTTCTAAATTGTTAACCTCGATAATACTTAGACGCCTAACTAGAGCTCGTGAAGAGCAGAGTCGAGATAACTAGGCTGGTTTCAGAACTTGACGTGGCATTATAGACCACATATTCACACTTTCACAGGTCCTGGAACGCAGACACACATTTAGGCGTCAGACAATAGTTATTTTCCTTGCTTCTACAGTGGCATTTGACTGAGTTGATCGCGAGGTTCTTTGGCAGTGCTTGTCATTGAAGGTGTACCAAAGAACTTCATTAACCTTATCACAGGCTCTCTATTGGAACACCGCTGGTCGAGTGAGAGCGTAAGTTGAACTGTCATTAGAATTCATTACTGTAAAGGGTGTCTATCGGGGACGTCCATTTTCTCCATTCTTGCTCAACTTTGTTATTGACGTGCTTTTAGAGTTAGCATCATCTTCGTCTGACTTTTCAGGACGGGAAATCTGAGATATGATGATAATCGATGGTTAGTGATCTTGAATGACATAACTCAAAGATTTAGAATGAAGTTTCAACGGGTTAAGTTAATGTATTAGCGCTAAAATCTAGGGTAAATTATTTGTTTGCTCAGTGTTTGCATTATTACTGCCCATAAAATATGAGTATATTCGGAATAATGATTTATTAGTTAGTATAATCAATAGTAATAATGCTTTATCAGTTCAGCATTGATTTTATTTATCGCCAGGATAGTTCTTTAATAATATAACTTTTTTTTTAGTTTCGCTTAGTTTCTGTCGCTAATATGGCTAGTAAATATAGACCATCTTATCAGCACTTTGAATTCCTGTAATTACTAGGATGCAACACCATCTAACTTAGACTGTTAAAATATTCGTTGGCAAGGTAAAAGAATATTTATGAGCACAAGCACTCCCTATTAATGAGAATGATTTCGTTCTTCCAAACCTGGCAAAATTACTGACTGACTGGTTAACTCCCAGTCTTTACATTTAAAACGAATATTAGTTGAAACATGCACCATCTCAATTGTCTTCGTTTCATTTTGTTGCATTTTTAACCAATAAATTATGAACTATGCATTTTTATGTTCTCAAAGACTTAAATCACCAATGAATACCTGTGGATATTTATTCTAACTGAAATGAACTGACTTATTACACTGAATCATATATTCACTGCAATTTTCACCTGAATGTATTTACTCTTTCTTCTTAATTGGAATAAAATACGGTATCGGAAATGGGCAAAGTTTACTGTGAAAACTGAGTTTATACTATTGGGGAAACTTTTGACTAATTGGTTCATCAATGCTCAACCCATCGGGATATCATGACTGTGAATAATGATGAAATAAGCTGAAATAAAATTCAAAATGTTGGTGACATTGCAAAAAATATTTAAAAATTAATGGTAATCAATATATGTTAATGTTGGTAAAATGCTTGAAATGTTGTAGAGTATCAGCATACAGTTTACTTGTCATTATCACAACAATTGATTAAACTATAATAAAAACTGTAGGGTAGCACAAAACATAAACATTAGTCATTGGAAATATTCTTTTCTTAATACAGTTTCTGATTTACAAGTTAGAAGTACAAACCGATTACATATATATATATATATATATATATATGTATATATAATTATTAATTTGATTTCTCTACAAATAAAACAATCTATCTTCATTCGAAAAAACTTACCGTGTCACTAAACAATCAAATCATTCATCTATTGTGATTCTTTAGTCAATTTTCATTTTGTTTAAAATAGGTTAACTGTCATCAGTTACACTGGAATTGTTTCCTAAGTTTATAAAAAAATATATATCAGTAATGCATGGCTATATACAAGTTTCTTCTATCGTTTTGTGATAAAAATCTATTTCAGTTAGTCACAAGCTGTGACCTTGTTAGTAAAGCCTAAGATACTATTTAATGACAAGTGATCACTGTAATCGAAACAAAGGGGATTTAACACCGAACGAATTCTGGTTACGCAACCAAAACCTCTAAACACTAATATGGGTGTAGTACCAAATCTAACAGACTGTACCACAACCTATACACTTGTGAATATGAGATTCAAGATTAATCTGCTATAAGAGATCAGAAAACTAAGACACAATTAAATGCCAATCTAACTCGTACAAACTGTATTGTGTCCTAAGCCTATTTACTCAATGAGATATAATAGTTCGAAAGTCATTGATATTACGCCCAGCCCTTACATTTCCTCGGCTGATTCGGTCATGTAGCATAGATACCTACAAGATGTTTGAAATTTGCGAATGAAACATACAATATATATTTGGTTTGCTTAGTCGTGTAGTGCTTTAGTGGCTAGGCTAGATCAGTTCATTATTTCAATATTTTCAATGCCATGAATCAGAGTTGATGAAAATACTTTTTATCTTCACTGAAAGTTATTATGAAGTTTTAAATTTTGTTTAATTATTATTATATTTTTAAATGCATAGTCAGTTATTTGACAACGTAACCAAAACAGGTTTTTTCATTTTGTTGTTTTGTTTTGCATAAAAAATCTCTCTATATTTGT
>CALYCR020001996.1:0-26100 GCA_944470395.2 Schistosoma turkestanicum
AATTTACTTGGTGTATATAATATTTGACCAGCTAACATTATCTGATGTCCCATTTAATGCTTTAAGGCATCGAATATCACGACCACCAGTGCTTATCGCCAATAACTTACCTACGGACTGATCAGAAGCATTGATAGTTCAGTCAAGTGGGGAATGAGATCTCTATTTCAACTGATCGGTCCGTGAAATGAATCCAAAATAAACATATTTATCAAACGTGTTCTGGTGTTCTCACATCTTCAGCAGTAAAAAACGCTTTCGACGCCATATCCAGACTTCTGACTGGTACAATTCACACCAGCGTATCCTAATAAAATCAACGGCGTCTGTGGTAGTTGAACAAGCACAACGTAGCTTTACAAAGGGGACGATTCTCGCTGATCACATCAGGTGATGAGTGACCCACTGTCGGACCGGAATATTTATACGGAATAATCACAATGTTGTTAACATTGCATTTTCTGCCGGTTGATTAACGTTGATCGAGTACTATCCATCAAGAAGCATAGTGACTGTCATTCCAAGTAAATCAACGTTGTATGTATCCTCATATATTCTTAGTATGCTTGAAATAAATGCAACTTAGAAGCATTGCATTCGAAAATATTCAACGACCAGTCAATGTTCATCTACTAAATAGGTATGCTTGCAAACGCATTCAAATTTAAAATGATGAGTTCACATATTATTGCGGCTTGTTCAGATCGTTCTATGTTATTCACTAATTGACTGATTGATAAAATCAATGATCATAGACACATATGTATGATGACGGCTGTTAGTTAACACAACCTAATTGCTAATATGATGGGCAGTTTGTATTCATTCCAATTTTACATGCAGTCAGATCATATCTCAATGAATAACTAAATGAACACTTGTTATTGAAATATTAACCAAATCTGATGATTCGTTTAATTCATTTTCAGAATTGTGTCTTTAGTCCATATAAAATATGATTTCAAAACAAATTGATAAATATGGCACCAGACTTGTGAGTTCATTCAACAGTTCATGCATAGGGATCAGTTTGAATAATTTTATCAGAAGTATTGATGACAATATCAACTAAAATATCGAGGTTATATCAATCCTCACAAGATGGCTGTCACATGTTCGCAGATCGTTCACAGAAAACTATGTAGTTCCACTAAGTTCCACTGATGATATTCTTTGAAACAGGATTATGGATAATAGTAAGTACAGTGAATGAATGCCTACTCAGACAACGAACAGATGTCGAAATCAGCACAACGTTGACAGATGCATTTCAGTATTTCTAAAGTAAGTACAAAACACGAATAATTATTTGAGTTGTCTACTAACTTATAATGTCGGATATGTTTTTGTTCAATCAGACGCGAAAACAGAATCTAAATATCCACAGAAAATAGCAGAAGCAGAGATGAGAGTTCATATTATTCTCAACGTTGCATTATGTCCCCATGTTCTGTCTGGTTAAAGTGAATTATTTTTATTCAAATGGTTGCCACATATCGTCGTCTGAGTGACTATTGCATGAAATGACAGAACTCAAGTTTCAAATTCAAAAGACCCTTGTTTGCTTCAACGTTGGTTCGTAATTCTTCAATGTGCAGCTCTACAGTCAAGAGATCGAGAAAAGAGAAACAACATTAAAGGGTGAAATCTACAAATCTGCACATTGGATAATTTTAGCGGATAGTTCATTCCTCAAAAAGCACTTAAGTTTTGAAACGAATATACTGAATAAACAACATCCAGTGTCATAAGATAACAACCGGTAAATAATAACAGTAGTTAAACAAGTATCTAAATGCTCGTGTAAAACTACTTTGAAATGGACTATAAATCTGTATAATTCTGGCATTTAATGTCATTTGTCTTATGATCTCTACAAATCCAGTGATAGACAAAGCTGGTTATTTTCTAACTAGTTTTTGAATCAAATGTAGCATCTCATTATCATTACAATTATCAAAATCATCATTTATTAACTTTGGTCAACTTCGTGTACATCTGTCTGCACAGTGATCTCTGAATAACGGATACGTTTACTTTGTGGAAATGCGAACAAAGAGAGAGTTGATTAAAGTCATGATCGTCCACTGGACAAGATTTTAGGATTCTCACAATATATTGACCATAAGATAATACTAGTGAAACTCTTTCATCAGTAATATAGATGAAGTGTAATATTGGAGGAGATAATTAGACAGAAAATTTCAACAGACAGTATGAGATTGTTTCCCACGTTCCAACAATGCCATGCTGACTGATCATGGTGAAAGTTGAACATATTATATCACCTACTTTCTGCATCGTTGACAGCAAACAAATTAACTATAACAGCAACGCCTTAGCCGTTTTTTTCTGTGGAGAAGCTTAGTTGTAGGTTTTCTTCGGCTCCTATTATTCGAAGATGAAAACAATTTTTTATATTCCAATGCAATGATGACTGTTTGAAATATCATATTGCAGGAAAGAAATGAAACACACTACATTGCTAATTCACCATTTAAAGTAACACTTCATTCTGAACAGTTCTTTTGAGTGTTTCACTGATCATCCTTGATTTCTCTTCTTCTTATTTGGATCGGAGGGAACTAGGATATTGCCTTCGTAAATTCATGAACCTTGAGTATGGCGAGAAACCTGAATGTTTTGACTTGTTTTGCGGTAAGCATATTCTAGACAATTTGTGAAATGAGATGTTTAGAATAAGGATGATTCAATATGAATGAATGGATGAACGAATGCATTTGAAAACGGTCTTTTTCAGTAACTACTGTAGGAAACTTAAATTTAGTTATTTCATTTAGTTTTGTCACACAATGTCTTTTTCAATTCTAAGTTGGTGGAAGTAAGATCCTTTGAACTTTCTAGAGAAAAACAAACTTCTTTTCTATCGGTATCCAAAGTTTTCTCGAAGACCTAATTCTGTATACAGAGAGGAAATTATATTGTATCATTTTCGAAACACTGTCTGCGCTCAAATAATTTAAAAGACGAACGATCGAATAATGTACTGTCAGCCGAACGAATATTTCAGATCTCCACAGGTATAACAGATTTCTATTCTGATTTTGATCAGTGCCTCGGTAAACAAATTTGCTCTTATTAGTTTGTCATCACTCAGAAATAAAATAAAAAGTTTGTGAGTGAAGCTCCACTACTGGCAACTGAGGAATTTGTGATACTGAAATTTTTTGTTGTTAAATTTCAGTTAATCAACTTGAACTTTCTGGTCTGAAATTACATCTGAATTTTTTGCTGCGTTTGGGTGAGTGACACTCGATTGTACGTATATAAATACTTTACACGGTTGCCAGAACTAAAAATATACCGAAAAACAAATTCGAGATTTCTGAGAGTTCCTGTGCAATCGAAGCTATCCATCTCTTTCTCAAAGTTCGTTTTATTGGAATCATGAATATGTGCTTTTGTTGTGCATATAATAAGTTAACACCCACTTATATAGAAATCATTAATTAATATTGCCATTTGAGTGGACAAAATTTTATCAAGCAACGGAATATAAAACAGTGCACGTAACATGTTGAAGAGTTAAATGTTTATAAATTGGGCACACTAAAATACCATCAACTTCATAGCTTATTCATGAAATCATAAGTTTTCCATCAGATTCCCCATAAATGACGAACGATACCTGGATGCATATGGTACTCAACGGGACATAGGCCAATGTTGACTGGTTGAACGAATCTAAAGCAAGTAAATTTAGATCAGCTGGCGTTATATAACATACAACGGTAAATGATGAGTCTCGGATCATCAATAGATTGACTGAACGATAAAATCAATGATCATACACACATTTGTGTGTTGTAAGATAAGACTACCTAATTGCTAATATGCAGTGCAGTTGGTATTCATTCACATATTATATGCAGTTAGATCATATCTCACTAATTAATTAAATAAATCCTTGCTATTGTATCAAAAATAAAATGAGATGATTTATTTTATTCATTCTGAGAGTATCTTTAGTCTACATAAAACCTAATGTAATACAAATTCATTAACAATGGCAACAGAACTGTGTGTTTATTCAACTGTTCTTGCAAAGGGATCGATTTCGATAATCTCTTTTCGTCAAATCTTCAAGCTTCATGATTAAGTCCATAGCCGCTGAAAAATAGGAAGTTTCACTTTAAGATAACTATAAATATTCGGAAAGATAGGCGGCTTCACAAATAATCCGGCTTGCCACTCATCTCTTACATCGTCCAAATGTTGGTGTACTAACAAAAATCAATCGCCGTGATTAGTTGAATGATCTGTTTGTTGGAATATAACAGCAACTGAAATACATTTCAGTTTGTGAACATTTATATGGTTTGAGTATTTTTGTAACCATATTTAACAGATGGTGGCATTCATATGGCAAACACCCATCTGTACTATTGTGTTTTTACTATTTTTGCTTTTGCATGAGCATGGATGATTGATAATTGCTTACTGCCTACACACATATTCATTCTCTTCGCTTTCATGCTAGCCACCTTATTAATCCAACGACTCACTCATTTAACACTCATTTGACACTTCGATCCTATTTTCACTCGCGCAATCAGTCGTTCGCTTGCTACTCATCAATGGCATAATATTTCCGCTTCGTGTGCCTGTGGTTTCGTGATTCGTGTATGATGCGGTACAAATGGTAAACAACGCTTCGTATTGTGTTTCTGATTGGAATAACAAACAACACTTGGCTGAAAATATCCATCCTTTCACACAGATTCCTAATGTAACTACTCTCAATTCAAAATAATAAATTTAGCTTGAAGAGGTGTGATATGAACCGTCAGTTAGAATCGCTTTATCGTCTGTAGATTCGATAACTTAATGTTCACGAGAATTACATGGTTACTTGTTTGAGCTGCACAATTTATATCAAACTCATTTCTGGTAAACTAAGATAATGATAGCTCAGAGTCTTGTTCATAGTATTGATCGGCGTTAGGCGAATGTCCATTTCTCTCCCTTTCTTTCAATTCTCAGTGCTAAATAAATGAGTCAGACTAGCGAACATACTGCTACGAGAATCGGTGATATAGATGAAAATAATGAATAGTAGAAGAACTAAAAACAGGAGTACAGTGTGGTGGTTGTCGGAGACCAGTGTTCCATGAGGTGTCACCGAGGTAAGTAGTTGAGTAAGTAACTGCTTGGTTAAGACATCACTCGCTCGAACTGAATATTTCACTGAGTAGATTGACTAACAACCACCATGTTGCTCAAAATATCCATTTCCTAGCACAGGTCACAAATGTAGCTTTTCTCAAATCATAACAGTTAATTTGCCTTAAATAATGTTATGAGAATAACTTATGGTGTTCAGATTTCATGAATAAATCTCCATGGGAATCAAAAGGTTGCTTTTTTGAGGTGCAGTAATTACATGCAGCACACCTGTGGTAAATCAAGCTATCTGTTTATTGATTTCCATGTATGAACTACGAAGGGTAGTGAAAAAAGATGCGGGTGCAATTAACCTATGTAGATTTATTATTCAGCAAACACGGAATGTCAGCATATAAAACAGTTATTGAATAAATTGACATCATAGTTCACATAGTTAAAGACGTTAAATGAGATTGAACATTATTGAAAGCGTTGTCATGTTGCAAACGAGTGACGTTTCACCAACGATTATTGAACTAAATTGAAAGTATAATATGTTGAACCTCTCCAGGTTTCCTGTAACAAATTTCCTCTTTGTCTAATGCATTGATCAACATTGACATCAATCGCCGATTGTTGTGTGCTAAAATTCTAGATTATTTTTAGAATTATGAAGTTACCTTTTATTATTCCAAATATCTTAAGTTCAATTTCCTCTACTTTGTTTCCCATGTCATCTTTATGTTTAAAATAAATAACATTGGTTTGAAAGTTTCGATAAAAACTGTACTAACACTAGAAAATACAATTTTAAACATAACTGAACGAGTAAAAACAGCGTTATATTAACGAACGTCCTGACAATGTCAGAGACCTGAAGCAGTATTCAAGTCGCTGAGAAAATGAAAAAAAACTGAATATTTCACAGAGTAGTTTTACCAAAAACAGATTTCGCAAAAGATGCTGTTTTAATCCTAGTCAAGAAAGATTAGTCCAACACAAAAACAGTTCGTGAATGATTATGGGCGGCCGGTGTTCCAAAAGAGATAGCATAAGCTCTGTTAATTGAGTAACCTGAATGAGTATTTTAGGCTACTAACACGCCTAAATGTGTTATTTCACTGAGTCAATCAACGTTGAATAACCGTGAATAACCATGTGATGAAGTATGTTTGTGGCACTTATGAACTAACAATGTTTGTGTAACTGAATGCACATTGAGTGAAACGCGAAGTTGGAAGTTGAGTAATTTTTCACTTCACCAACTGTGTAGAATAGTGAAATTCCTCAAGTTCTGGCAATATTTTTCATCTGATTCATATGAACAGTGTCATTTCATTCAGACTGCTTAGTTCATGCGATAGTTGAAAATCTGAAACTGTATTGAATACTTCAGATTCTACATTCACCGACAAAACAAGACAATCAGATGTAGCTCACACAAACATTGACTTACGAGTGAGTTTGTATACGTGTTCCCTTGCCTGCTCTGTTCGTTTCAAGCGATCTATGAATTTAAAAATTAAATGACGAAACGAAATCATGGCTACTCTTCACGAATGTCTGCCAAAAGCTTATAGAAATGAAAGTGACTTTCATCCTTGTTCAGGGTATGGTAGCACAAAATCTGCACACTGACAAACGTAATCTAAGTTCGGTTTATTTATTCAAATGATGGCTGTCTGAATGCAGACTGCAAACGTATAACTGTATTTAGGCACGGCTGTTTTTTTCAGTCATTCCAATCTATGAGAATAATGCAGAAGTAAGTTTAAAATGGTCGGAAACACTCTTTGTTAAACAAAAACGCGAACTATTATTCGTAGTGAAATTGAATATTCTCAATGACTCAATAACAAGTAAACAAAGTGAGACATTAAATGAAACATTCATAATATGCCTAAAAAATGGAATTATGATTTGAATATATATTGACCTTTTCTTTGAAGTTTGGCTTCCTGGAGTGCATTTTTCATTGCCGTTTTATATTCACCTTCAAAAGAAAAAAGTTTTGTTTGCATTGAATAAAATAAAACTTGCTTAGGAAACGTGTTTCTACGGTGTATTGTTAGTAAACCTCACAGATAAAACAAATATGATTGTATTCATAACACTAATCTGTCCAGAGTGAGTGAAGCGGTCTTTTGAGAACTCCTGAACTACTGTTTCGTGATGGTTTCTGCTAGTCAGCTACGAGTAACGAAATTCCGAACGGTATCTTTGGCAGTTGAACATGCAGAACACAAGCTTTACAAAGTGGATGATTCTCGCTGATCAAATCAGGTCAGAAGTAACAATCTGACAGACCGAAATGTTTATGCCAAATAATCACAATGTTGTCATCTTTGAATTTTCTGCTTGTGCATTAACGTTGATTGATTACTTTTCATCAAGTTGCAAAGTGTTCGTCAGTCCAGGTGAACCAAGAATGCACATACCATCGTATGCTTTTAGTATGCTTGTAAACCATCGCATTCGTGAATACTCTATGACCAGTCAACGTTTACCTACTAAATGTGTATGGCTTCCAGCACAGCCACAATCAGATTGATAAGTACACATTGAAGTATGTTTAGTTCGTTACATGTTATTCGTCGTTTCAAGTCATCAATTGATTGACTGACCGATAAAATTCAATGATAGTCCACACATTTGTGTGATAATGGCTGTAAGTGTAACAAACTCTGATGGCCTTAACTAAGTGTTGGTGGTATTCATTCGAATTTTATATACAGTAAGCTTATATCTAACTGAATAAGTTAATGAACACTTGCAACTGAAATCTTAACAAAATCTGATGATTTATTTTATTTAGTTTGAGAGTGGTTTCTTCAGTGTATAATAAATAAAAATTGATAAATATCGCAAGAACCTGTGAGTCCATTCAACTGTTCTTGTAAAGAGATCAATTTCGATATTCTATTTTCTGCTGCTGACAAATGTACTAACAAGGAGTGCAAAAGGAAGTTTATTTTGATGCCATACACCTTGGATAATTTTACCAAAATACTCAGCAGACTAACAAAATTTTTAAATATCGAGGTTATATTGTTGTCACTCGCATGTAGATCGTTCACAAAATACTATGTAGATCCCCTAAATTTCACTGCTGTTATTCTGTAAAATACGATAATGGAAATTATTGAGTAGAGTGGCTTAGGGATGAATTACATGAATGCAAACTCGGACAATGAATAGATGTCGAAATCAGCACAACGTTGACAGTTGATTTATAATGTTTCCAAAGTCGTTTATGTCTTGAAGTTTGAACGAAGTACAAATCACAAATATTCATTTGAGTTGCCTCAAATGTTCAAATTATATGCACAACTACTGAAGTTTGATGTCCGATATGTGACTGTTCAATCTGATATGGAAAGTGGTTGTATGTATACTTCTTATTCAACACATCGCTCTGATAAACTATCACTGCAGTCGAAGATTTGCAGTGAGTCTTCAATATTGTACACACTCATATTTACTGTATTGTGAGTGGCCAGGTTCATGAAGAAATGCAAGCAAAATTGTGATCAACCACATCAGAACCTTCATTGTGGAAATTGGATGAGATTGTGAGTTCAAGATCTAATCAAACTTGAAAGCAGACTGAGCTCAATGGAGAATATTGAGAGAGAACTGTTCTGATTTAGATCGAATCTATTTGAGGCCTACGCGCAATCTAAACCTGACTAAGTTTTTGTTTAGAACTAATCGTTTGAAATGAAAAATATTGATATCGACTTCAAAATTCGTTGCACTGAACCTTGATGTTATTCAAATTCGCCACGAGAACAGAATCTCACCTATGTATGCTTCAACGTTTTGTTTCAATTCTTCAATGTGCAGCTCTACAATATTGAGAACATGAAATGAGAAATGAAAAGTTAGAATGAATTCTCCAAATCTGCATATTGGATAATCAAATTTCATTGGTCATTCCTTGAAAAGCACTCAGGTTTTGAAGCAAATAAACTGATGAAACAACATAATGTGTCATAAGATAACAACCGGTGAATAATAACAGTAGATACACACGTTTTTGAACGTTGGTGAGAAACTACTTTGAAACGGACTCAACATCTGTATAATTCTGGTACTTCATGTAATGTAAGAGTTTTTTCCAAGTTTTAAATACGCCTTGTTGGCTGATTATAGTTGAAGGTAATATAGTGAATCACTTACCTACTACATCCGTGAGTGCTCGCCTGGCTTTCCTTTTTCTTGAAATCGGTTGTAACAGAATTCGTTCAACTTTATATTCCGAAGTCAGAGAAAATGCATATGGTGTTTGATAAGAAATATTGTTGTGGAGTCGATATCGGGCATGGATTTTTAATGTGTGTGTATGTTAACGCAATCGCCAAATTATGAATTATCGTATGGAACTGTCAAGCGAAACTTGTTATCGACGCAGTTATCAATCAATTCAGTTCACTATCGATTATTTATTGATGAATGAAAATCTTCATTTCCTACACGTAGCGTGGTTTGAAACTGATGTCTAACTCATGAGTGCCATTACATTGTCAACAATATGTGTAGTTATAATCATATAGTTTGGACTTGTTCGTCTCTGAGCTGATCCACTTTCTTCGTCGATCGCTTCAAATCAAACTGCGATCACTGTGAACGTGCATCAAAATGGAAAGGAGAGCTCATCAAAGCAGATCGATGATGTATTCGAACTTGTTTTCGCTAACACATAGTTCTACCAACATGCTTCCATGTACAATATTTGATATTATAATGCATGGAATGGGTTGTATGACTGCCAGTTTACCACTCGTAAGGTTCTTCAACAAATAACTACGATCAATCACCAGACATACTTAAGCAAGAATTCTATTAGTGGTTTCGTACTTCATTGTCATATTCAGTATGAAAATGTTCTGGTACTTATCTGACCGATTGTTTATTACACAGTGTCGAAATCTCGCGCAGAAACAAATCTATCTCAGTGATTCATAAAATACCTAACGTCAGTGCTACAGTAATCATTAGAACCAACTGATCAACTTTACCATAATCTTCTAGCTCCTTCTTGTTTGGGGAGAAATTCAGTTGTAAGTCTTCTGTTTCAACTATCATTCAAAGATGAAAACAATAGTTTACATAATGATGCAATGACAACTGTTCTAAACGTGATTTTATAGAAAAAAATACACTACTATGCTGTGTAAACATTCAAAGTTACATTCAATTTTGAATAGTGCTGTTGATCGTTTTTTTCTGATTATACTTGATTTCGCTTCTTGTTATATGGATGAAATCCCAATCAGTTTTTCATTTCACTCACATAGCATTTAGTTATGTCACACAATTGTTTGTCAGTTTGAAAATAATGGAAGCATATGTATTTGAATTTTGTAGTCAGAAACTAACTTAGTAAAATTCCATGTTTAGGTATAACTGGATGTATAGACTCTGCGAAAACAAAACACATAATACATTGTATCATAGAAAACATTTTTGAAATACTGTGTTCACGTTCATGTTGTCAAAGAGAGAAAAGGAAAAACCTTTCTGTGAAATATCTAGTGTTGTTACTATGCTGTGATGATTATCTGACAAATTATTTATTACACAGTGGCAAACTCTCTCACAAAAACAAAAAATCTGTCACATATACTCATGAAATAGCTAAAGCTCAAAATGAAGTAAGCATTAGAGCAAACAAATTAATTGTACCATTATAATTTGGGTCTTCCTTTTTTGAGAAATACTGATCTTGTATCTTTCTTCTGGCCCCTGTCATTTAGAGATGAAAACATTTGTTCGTATAATAATGCATTGACGACTGTTTGAAATATGCTGTGTGAACATTCAAAACTACATTCAATGTACATGTACAACGTAAATTGTACTACATTTTCAATATGATCATCGAAGAAAGAAATATAATACATTACTTTGCTAATTCACCAATGAATGAATGATCGTAGGCATTTTAACATAGTATATTTCAGTAACTACTGCAAGGAAACACATATTTATTACACATATATATACATCAACATATATGTAACTTTGACACAACTGCAATCGACAACATAGAATTAGCCAGATGCAAATATATGTAAGATCATTTGAATTTTCGAGTCAAAAACGTACTCATGAAATCTTCGTCATCTTTATCGGTCCCTCGAATCCAAAATTCTACAAAACAAAACTAAATTTATTATATCAGAGAGACCCTTTCGAAATACTGTCGTCATGTAAATAATCTGAAATACGGACGATTAAGAGTTTTACTGTCAGCCAAAAATTATCTAGGATCAGAACAGACTTCACATTTATTTTCTTATTCTGATTAATGCTTCCGTGAACAAATGTGCTCTTATTACTTTGTCATCACATGTGAGTGAAACGCTATTTGATTCAACTGTGGTGTTTGTGATACTGAGTTATCAGAAAATCAACTTGAACTACTTGTATTCAAAACAACTGCTGATTACTTATGAGAAAATAATCCTAAATCATGAACATGAACATTCCATTTGTCGGTAGAAAGATCACAATTAAGTAACAATTCTTTGCGGATATCAAATCCATAATTTTTGTTGTGTTTGAGTGAGCGACACTCGATTGTATGTACAGAAACGCTTTACACGACTTCCAGATCTTAAACTGGACTGAAAAAGAAATTCTAGATTTCTTTGAGTTCTCGTGCAATAAAAACTATCCATCTCTTTCTCAAAGTACGTTGTATTCGAAACATGAATATGTGCGTTATACAGAAACAAAACTTTATATTGCAATATGAATGGACATAGTGTTTTCAAGCACAGGAATATAATGCAGTGCACGTTGTGTGTTGAAGCAGTATATCATTATTTATTAGCCTCACTTGCCTTCCATTAAGTTCAGAGTCCAGTCATAATATGATATCTTTTCCATTAGAAAACATACTAAATGAAATGTGAGCAAACGTATAAATCGATGTAGTATTTTTTTAGTGTAGAAGTAATTTTATGCTAATGTAACAGATGTTCACAGGCTTTTGCAAATTATCATTGAGATGTGTTGCGCAATGTGTTGTTATTTTATTTTGAGAAAATTCCGCATTCAGTAGAAAAGCGTCCTGCCAAACACAAGAGAAAAGATCACAAGGAAGGGAGAAAAATGCTATGCGACTGCAAACGATACCGAAGAAGACTATGAAAATCAATTCAATGAGTGACTGCAGTCAGTGATTGAAATATGATATCAAATAATCTGACGATTCGCAAACATATCACACAATCGATGTTCACCTACCAACCATTGCTGAAATCACAGTGGCCATTCGATAAATAATTTGTTGTCCATCATTTGGAAGAGACAACATGTCTATTGAGAAGTTAAATACAGAAAAAGCAACAACCGCAAACGCGTTCCAGCCCTAGCCTCAAAATAGTTCATTATTCCGAAAGCTTCCACAAATCTAGTTTACATGAATGAATTTCAGTTCTCATTCAGTCTACTTCTATCAAAAACGAACAAAGAGGGAAACCATGTTGAGAAAACCATCAGAATGGACATTGCTGACACATTCGAACTGACAATGAAGACTGGATATGTCGATAAATTCCTATTTACGAATGCATAATTTGCAATACAAAATACTCACTAATGAATGTTCGCAAAAAACACGGACACTGCAACAAAGAATGTGGAAAACCGAATGTCTTCAGAGTATATAGATACAGAAAGAAACCCATAGAAATTCAACTGAGTTGACAAGGCCACTTGATAAAAAAAGTAATCATGAGTTAAATGCGTGCTATTGTAAAACCACACATTACTTTTTCTGACCTACTCATATGCTCATATTTAATAAAGTTCACAAATTCCGTAAACAGTGTTACTATGAATAGATGTGTATAGTTGTGTGAAGATTTTCTTTCAAAAAAAGCCAAATTTTATTTGAAATTTGGTTTAATAACCACAATACTCTCACAAAACTTAAACAAACGATGCTTTGCAAAAGAACCTGTTCGATCACTTCGGTATCATTGAAAGATACAGAAAACCATTCGAGGAAGTAAGAACAAAGAAACTAGCTGACATATGCCTAGTGTATCTTGAGATAAGGCGGAAAACTTTGAACTATTAGCTTAGTTTGGAAATGGTCTTTTTTCAGATTATATTTGTTGTAACCTTACATGATGAATTCTCGAGCATGAGTAATGAGATGAGAAAAATCACGATCTCACCTCGCGTTGGCTCCTTTATTTGTGCTTCATCGTTACCCATCATTTGAAGTACAATGTGGAAATTCAAGAGGTCTTTTCTCTGAAGCAGTCTATTTGTCGAAATGTTCATCTGATCATATACGTTTCTGTTACTCAGAAAAATATTTCCCAGATATCAAAGTCTGTTTACAAGAAACACGTCCTTCAGTCGAATGTCTAACGCCTTACCAACAAAAACATGTTAACATATTCATCTTATCTTCAAACAATAATAATATATTTATGGTAATATTTACGGTAATAGTTATAGCAGTTTAATTAAGTATAACAGTCAGTTTCTGATTGCATATTTACTCCATGTCACCGACAGAAACAGTATAATACAGCCACATTTTCCATAGTAAAGTACAAATAAGGAAGGAAGGTGCACAATAGGTTCTTTTGGCAATTTGTCGAGATCAATAGTGAATTTGTTGGGAAAGGTCAAATGGAACGCGCTTGATACGAGCTGTGATCCAGACAGTCATGTACATAGGGTGTATGTTCCCTAGAGTCGCCAAGGGTTTCCCACCGTGAATGGGGTTCTGAAAAGGAGAACAGAGAGAGAAAATAAAAGGCAGCAGTGTGACAAGTGTATATATATATAACCAAAGCACCACTTAACTTGTCATGTTGAAGTAGTCAATACAGTAGTAAGTCAAGATAAAATTCATAATGACCACTTAACTTAAATTAAATTATGGGAATATAAGAATATAACACACAGATAAAAGAGTACAGCAAAAAAGAAGGAAGAGTTGTGCAGTGTCAGGTGGATAGAAGCGAAGTCGAAGTAAGAAGCTGGATTTATGTACATTGAAATCGAAAGAGTAAAGTTTGTAAAAAGAAAACTTTGATGAATAAAATCTCGCACTGTCTAACCGTTTATTATTATTGTTATTATTATTATTATTATTATTATTATTGAATGCCAGCCTCTAAGTCATACTGTAAGCGCCTGAGTAAGAATATTGCAGGTGTCTCGACAGAATACCGACCTCAGCATAGTTTTGCAAACATGAACCACAGAAGTAGCAAGCGTATAATAGCAACCTCAGTGTTACTGATTAGTCGTCTCATCAATATAAAGAGCCGAATGGTAATTTGCTATAAAAAATACTCATTATTTATTGTTCGCGACGAACACGGTCACTGCAACAAAGAATGCCGGAAATCGTATTGTCTTCATAGTAGATAAATATAGAAAGCTAACAATAGTGATTCAACTAACCTTGCAAGGCCACTTAATAAAAGAAGTAATCATGAGTTAAATGCGTGTTATTGTAGAATAATAATAATAATAATAATAACAATAATAATAAACCTTTAGACAGTGCGAGATTTTGTTCATCAAAGTTTTCTTTTTACAAACTTCACTCTTTCAATTTCAATGTACATAAATCCAGCTTCTTACTTCGACTTCGCTTCTATCCACCTGACACTGCACAACTCTTCCTTCTTTTTTGCTGTACTCCTTTATTTGTGTGTTATATTCTTATATTCCGATAATTTAATTTAAGTTAAGTGGTCAGTGTGAATTTTATCTTGACTTACTACTGTATTGACTACTTCAACATGACGGGTTAAGTGGTGCTTTGGGTATATATATATACACTTGTCACACTTCTGCCTTTTATTTTCTCTCTCTGTTCTCCTTTTCAGAACCCCATTCACGGTGGGAAACCCTTGGCGACTCTAGGGAACATACACCCTATATACATGATTGTCTGGATCACAGCTCGTATCAAGCGCGTTACATATGATTTTTCCCAACAAATTCACTATTGATCTCGACAAATCGCCAAAAGAACCTATTGTGCACCTTCCTTCCTTATTTGTACTTTACTATGGAAAATGTGGCTGTATTATACTGTTTCTGTCGGTGACATGGAGTAAGTATGCAATCAGAAACTGACTGTTATACTTAATTAAACTGCTATAACTATTACCGTAATTGTGAAAGCATTTGTGACAATTTGATCTAGCCTGTAAACTGGCGTGACTCTTGTAACGTAGTTATTTGAGAATAAATATATTATTATTGTTTGAAGATAAGATGAATATGTTAACATGTTTTCGTTGGTAAGGCGTTAGACATTCGACTGAAGGACGTGTTTCTTGTAAACAGACTTTGATATCTGGGAAATATTTTTCTGAGTAACAGAAACGTATATGATCAGATGAACATTTCGACAAATAGACTGCTTCAGAGAAAAGACCTTTTGAAGTTCCACATTGTACTTCAAATGATGGGTAACGATGAAGCACAAATAAAGGAGCCAACGCGAGGTGAGATCGTGATTTTTCTCATCTCATTACTTATGCTGGAGAATTCATCATGTAAGGTCACAACAAATATTATCCTAAAAAAGACCATTTCCAAACTAAGCTAATAGTTCAAAGTTTTCCGCCTTATCTCAAAATACACTAGGCATATGTCAGCTAGTTTCTTTGTTCTTACTTCCTCGAATGGTTTTCTGTATCTTTCAATGATACCGAAGTGATCGAACAGGTTCTTTTGCAAAGCATCGTTTGTTTAAGTTTTGTGAGAGTATTGTGGTTATTAAACCAAATTTCAAATAAAATTTGGCTTTGTTTCAAAGAAAATGTTCACACAACTATACACATCTATTCATCGTAGAATTGTTTACGGAATTTGTGAACTGTATTAAATATGAGCATATGAGTAGGTCAGAAAAAGTAATGTGTGGTTTTACAATAGCACGCATTTAACTCATGATTACTATTTTTATCAAGTGGCCTTGTCAACTCAGTCGAAACTCTATGGTTTTCTTTCTGTATCTACATAGTCTGAAGACATTCGGTTTTCCACATTCTTTGTTGCAGTGTCCGTGTTTTTTGCGAACATTCATTAATGAGTATCTTGTATTGCAAATTATGCATTCGTAAATAGGAATTTATCGACATATCCAGTCTTCATTGTCAGTTCGAATGTGTCAGCAATGTCCATTCTGATGGTTTTCTCAACGTGGTTTCCCTCTTTGTTCGTTTTTGATAGAAGGAGACTGAATGAGAACTGAAATTCATTCATGTAAACTAGATTTGTGGAAGCTTTCGGAATAATGAACTATTTTGAGGCTAGGGCTGGAACGTGTTTGCGGTTGTTGCTTTTTCTGTATTTAACGTCTCAAGAGACATGTTGTCTCTTCCAAATGATGGACAACAAATTATTTATCGAATGCCCACTGTGATTTCAGCAATGGTTGGTAGGTGAACATCGATTGTGTGATATGTTTGCGAATCGTCAGATTATTTGATATCATATTTCAATCACTGACTGCAGTCACTCATCGAATTGATTTTCATAATCTTCTTCGGTATCGTTTGCAGTCGCATAGCATTTTTCTCCCTTCCTTGTGATCTTTTCTCTTGTGTTTGGCAGGACGCTTTTCTACTGAATGCGGAATTTTCTCTTTTATAGGTGATTCTTCTGGCAAGTTGGACAGTATCAGAGAAGCACTTAGGTATATCAAGCATTTTATTCTCCTTGATGATGAAAGTGCAACAAATGCTCTTCTGAATCAAATAGTTTTTATCAATCCTGTGCGAATATTTCATGTAACCATAGTATTTCTTATTCTTCTTGTGAGAATAGACATAGCCACCGCAACTTTCGAAGAGACTAGGCTTCCTGCATGAGGCGTGATAATTATTTGAGAAAGTAATTGCGTAATGTCAATAGCAAAGAGTAGATGTTCTACAAACGAACATTCAATATTGTTAGGTACAGGAACAAAGAGAGATGAATTGCGTAAGTGACCTTGTCAAATGCTGTACAGTTGTTCATTCCTACATCTTGTGCATTGAGAAAACAATTGAGCCGAGGTCAGATGCAATCAGTATGACGACATCGATCCGCAAGCTAAACTGTGCGTACAGACGCATTATTACGCTTTCGCAAAGCATATATTGTCTAAAATATCTGAAAGTAATGTGGGTAATAAACAAAATTTCTAATCATATTTTTCTTCGCTTCAAAGAAAATCTTCACAAAACTATACGCATCTATTCATTCTTCCATTGTTTACGGAATTGGTGAACTTTTTTAAATAGAAGCCTATGAGTAGGTTTGAAGCTATAATAAGTAGTTTTACAATTTCACGCCATTACCTCAAGATTACTTACTTTTTTTAGTGAACTTGCAAGGTAAGTTGAATCTCTATTGTTTACTCTCCACGTCATCGTTTGTTGTTGGCGATATGTGGTTGGTTACTGCTTGCTTTTACGTCGTATTTCGGATACTATATAATGTGAAGTGTCGTTCCTGTACGATCCACTGAATTATCCGAGATGTCGGTGATAAACATTACATCATTTCTTGTTTGTTGTCTTATGTTTTGTGGTAAGTAAATCCATGTTTTTATACGGTATAACTTAACTTAATCTAATGATTGAGCCAGCACCATAGTACTATTTTTGTTTAAACTAGCTGAATTTAAACTTGCTGTCTTGTACGCAGATATCAAATGGTGATAATTTGCTGTTCTGTTTGAGCACTTAATTTTTACGAATTCATTAGACAGGCATTGATCCTTCGAATTGATGTTCATTTAAAAATCAGAATCTTTTCTAGCAAATGCACGATTTGATCTTAACTTGAGCTTACATTTCACGCGTTTGAGGAAAATGTTTTATCTCATTAGTACCATAACGTAACAAAATGTAATTATTGATTGACGAATGGTCGTAGTGTGTATCGTAACCCTTTGTTAAATAATTACATTTCACAGAAATTATCAATCCAATTACTACACTTCTATGAACTCTAAGCACAATAGTTGCAACTGCCCGCGTTTATTTAAACAATAAAATTTTGTTAAATTTTTTTCTTTTACAACTTTGACAAAATGAAATTCTATCGTGAAATATTCATTTTTTATTGAGTATAATTTTCTGGAGTTTTATATCTTTTCACATTGTTGTTGTTTAATTATAGATGCTGACATATACTCAGACTCATTTAGTAAGTAACCGTTGTGAATAAACTTATTTTTCGTTTGTTCACAGCCAATTCAACAAACACCACTGATTTCTTCCATATGTTATTTTGTTACGTATATATTCAACAGCAACTATTTTACAATCGTTTTGATTTATCAATAGTAAATATAATACACCTTGATGTTTGATTCCCGAAAAGAAAGGCTTACTACTGAAACGTTATGTTTACTTAAGAACACATAGAATCATCCCTTTGAAACTTTAGGTTTACTTAGAGTAATTGTTCTAATAGTTTGGCAATTTATATTGATGTAGATGTGTCAATTTAAATGGACATTACGTAGGTTCATATATAAGATCTGTTAGTAAACGGATTTATTAAACGCTCTCACAGTTATAATCTTATGCAATTATAATCGAATTTAAGTATGGCTCTTGGACAATAATCTCACAAAAAATACATTGAATTCCATTATTTTTAACGGGAGCATTTTATGCTTATCTTAAAATAAATATTTTATGACTGATATTTAACTTCTAATAGCATTGATTGTAATTTACTCTTTCGCAATTTTTAATTTTGCCAGCATATTTTCAGCGAAATTTGACAGCATACGTGGATGCCTGCATGAATGTAACACAAACATACTGTACGTTGTCAAGTTTGTCTTCAAACATCATTTTTTCTTTACCTGTTCTTAAGAAAATAAAATTAGTGGAAAAAGATATTACCAGTTTTAAAATCACAGTCAACATACTGTTTCAATCAGTTATTAGAATGATTGATTGACTGACTGCACTATATAGTGGTATTTATACGAAGTTAGAATTTGATCACACAAGTAGACAAATGTGTTGAAACTCAATTGAAATAGACCATGGACAGCAGAATATGATATGCATAGTATGATGAATATCGTAGATTTTAAAATGTCAAATATTAAACATGGAAATTGACATATAATCATCATAGATTATATAATCTCAAGGTGATTTTTACAGAGATATGCTTGATAGACATTGCAAATAATTCGTTATCATTTCGTTTTCTAACTACATTCACATAAATCGAAACATGCATACCAAAGTTAAGTTTTGAATTTGTATTTTGGTTTACTTGAATAGATAAAGTTTTCCAAGGTTTTGTCGGTAAATTTGGAAAGATAGCCATATCTAAAGTTCAAGACGGTAAAAATTTGACTTCGTGGTTTTTTGTTTGTTGATGTTTTTGACAATGTTGTGTTCAGTTATGAGATAATACAATTAGGGTTAGTTAGTTCAAATCATAGACGTCCTCATTTTCTCAGGTCATAGAGCATCTACATCTAGAAAATGATTTGTCTTCAAACTCTCTTCATATTATTAGAAATTTAATTGCAGAATATTGTGCTGCTTGTCACTTTTTATTGTTGTATTATCATCTACCACAGTCGTAGAATATGTCGTCTAATTGTATGACGACGGTTGACCCGATTCGTTCCGAAGATTCTCGGACACTGAATCTATTTGATAAAATTCAGTCTTCAACAGAAATGAAATACCAGTCTTTACACTATGAAGCGTACCATTCATTATTCTAATATGAATTTAGTTTGATAATTATTACCAATTTATTCGAAGCAAAGTTATCATGGTTGATTTATTGTGAAGTGATATTTCCTCGAGTGACATTGAATTATTTAAAACGTAACAAAAATGAGATGGTGTGTCCAAAATTATCGAATGTAAACACCATCTGCTGCATTGGCTGCCTTCATTGTTAACAATATATTAGTGATAACCTTCATGAAACACCAACCATTTGTAAAGAGTTATACTAATCTTCATTGATCGGCTTTGTAACATTAATCCGTTCTTTGTTCAAATCATTGATACAAAATTAAACAACACCAGTAGACCAACTTATTCATGATTATTTTGAAAAAGCTTATGAACAACTAATACATCAACATGAAATTACCTCTTTATTATCGAATACTTTGTCAATTTTTATGTTTGACTACTTTTCACATAGAATGTTTTCTAATGGAAAAGAATTCATACTATGACTGGGTTGTCAAAGTGATAGAAGGTGAGTGTGCTGTATGAATAATCGTTAACAACTTTAACACAATACATGCAATATTATATATATATATATACATATATACACATACATGCACATACACATTTATATATATATATATATACATATATATATATATATATATATATATGTACATATATCAGGCTTACATTTCAGGTTGATTACCTGAACTTCAATAACAAGAGATGTTAGTATCAGTAACCTGACAATGGAATCGGATTCAGTTTCGATCACAAATTATAGTTCATTTCGTAGCAATGAGAAACAAATATAAGCTGAGTTGTTTGAAGAAGAAGCATTCAGTGAATTCAAAACAAATCGAAATGCACATCTGCATGTAAAATGACTTTTTAATTGACAGTAAACATCTTTTTTTGATAATATGTTCTTGAAGACAATTTTATTTTTACACGTTGTCTGTAATTCCATGAAAATGTTTTGTTATCGCAGAATATTTACTTCAAAATACCACACTGTATAATGAAATGTCATGTAAGTTTTTGACTCAAGCATTTGTATAGTATTACTTTGACTAAATTCAAACTAAAAATCAACTGTTGAACTCAATGAAATGTTGTTTTTTGCGACGCAAATGTTTGATTTGATTATTTACTTGAACAAACTGATAGATAGTCTGTTACAGATTTGAGATTATGCAAATATTATCAAGTCTTTCTATAAATAACAATTCACTGTTAATAGTTGATTAGTTTACACATGTTGAGATCAGTCTAATTCCGTATTGTTAATAGGAGTTGTTTTGAAGTCACAAATACGCAATGTATAGTTACACAACCTTTCATTTACATTCATATTGTGTTGTGATTTCGATTGACACGTTCCTGTAGAATTGTTTGTATACAAAACAGATAAAAGATTATCTTCTCAAAGCTTTAATGTTGTCTTGAATCATAATTTGTTCAGTAATCTGTTTATTTACATTCAATAAATTTTATTGTACAAATCTCATCACAACAATATAACTTGAATATGCTCGCCGATAATTCGATTAAACTAATTGTTATCTTTTATAGTTATGTAGTTCATAGATTGACTGAATCTATTCTTAAGTGCTGTGGGTTTCAAAATATCAGGACGTGAAATTCGTCAGAATGAAAAAAACACTAGTGAAAACTATTCAGAAATGAATATTTATTTAAAAATCGATTCAGTATAGTAGTGTTTATTTTTTTTAACTTAGACATAATATTTCAAACAATTGTCGTTTCAATAATATTTAATGAATTGTTTTTATCTTTGAACAATAGATACCAGTTCAAAATTCAAAGCCAATTATTTTTCAATGATAGAGAATCCAAAAGTTGACGGTATAATTAGTATTTCATTCTAATCTATATTAGGCATTAGATTTAAGCAATATTTGAATCACTGTGATAGATTTAATTTTGTGAGGAACTTTGTCATTTTGTGTCGAATTTATATAATCAGATAATAGCCTTCGTCATACTGGATAAATGTTGATATGGTCCAAAACCAGTGATCACATTCTTGGTAAAATATGTTTGCTATATGAAAATGGTTATTGCTTGATTATGACCACAAAACTATATTTTGTATCAAGCAATATATGCGTGTTCTCTGTTGTTGATTAATCTAGTTGATCGAATCCTGTCATTGTCAATTTCAAAAAAATGGGAAATCAGAAGAAATCTTACTGATGCAGCAAGTAGGAGATTTATTTAAGTAATTTTTTTTATCATGATCAGTCAATAGGATCATCACATTCCAGTATTCCGCATCAACTGTAAACCTATTATCATGTTCTTGTGGAGGCATTTTGAGAGTCCTTAAATCTTGCCAAGTAACTAAACGTTAAAAAAATTCACTGATAATTTATTTAACTTAACCTTATGTAGAGGTCGCAGTAACATGCTAGTGTACACATTAGTATATTGTGCTCCAAAGAACTTGAATTGCTTTTCCCTCATTTCATAGTCCTGACCAGAGAAATTTCTACATTTGATTCTAAAACTAGTTAAAAATCACCAAAGCTGTTTTACACTGCATTTATGGAGATTGTAATTATAATCATGATAAGTACTAGACTTGTACAGTACGTTGTTTAACAGGATTGTTCCGATACTCATATATTCACTGTTATTATTTAACAATGATTATTTTATGACAGACAATGATATTTTTTTTTCACTTTACTCTAATTTCGCGTTTTGTGTTCTCAACATTGTAGTACAGTATCTTCGAGAATTCCAAACAAACGTTCCAGCAGATGAAAGTGCGTTCAAAGTGAAATCGGATACATGTTATTTGATGCTATATAATGCAAATATCGTTTTAGTGCAAAACGTCAGTTTAATTAGGTTGAATTGGGTGACAAAGTGATATGAATAAAAAAGATTACGAGATCTCCTCATTTATTATACTTGTTTTCAAGAATGTTGTGATGCCATTCTCATGGTAGTTAGTTAGTCTTCAGCAAAACATGAAATGAATTCAAATTGCCATTTTTCGATTTTAAATGCTACTGCGAACGAAGTGTGACAATAACAGAAGGATGGAATGCACAACTCAAGCAGTTTCAGTCTACATGATAACCATTCTCTTACGAAGTTCTTCATTAGGCCTAGTTTGGTACTAAGTTCGATTAAATTTTGAACTAACACTCTTATTCACTTTCTACAATGTATATCGTATGGTGTCAGATAACCATTTTTCCAACCTGCCTCTCTGAACCTGACCACTCGGAACACAATAAATGTTAGTGTTCAGCAATGGAAACCTAATACAATACGGTAGACTCACTGCAACTATTCAACAGCTGTCATTAATCAAAAAATTGATATAATGAGCGACATGTAAACTTGCATTCGCTATGGAACAATACCTTGATAAACAGTAAACGATATTGTAAATTGCCTATGTTTACACTATATTACACAGCTGTCTCTGTTATCATTTTGTCGAATGCATTCAATGATACTGTACAAAAACCTTGTAGTCTAAGCGTTGATTGATTGATAACGTCATCAGTAGATCTGCAGATATGTGACTGCACATTTGTATTGCTTGTTTGAAATATTATTTTGTTGAATTATACGATGCTTTGAACTTTTGGTTTTTTAGATCAGGCAGGATTGGAAGTGTCACTTTTGATGTCTGCTGGAATGAAGTTGAATGATCTGAAAAGTCTGTTGCCATATTTATGAATCTGTATTGTGGAAGATTTATTGTAGTCTAAAGATGCTATTGTTTATTTGAATGAGATGAACCAGTGAATTTTATTTTGGTTAAATTTAGCGAACAATCTGTATGAAGCATTCGAATGATTACCAACGGTATTTGTCAGTAGCCGTTCGCATGTGTTATCAAACACCTGTTATCCTACAAATATGTGTAAAAAGATTTCTCGTATCGGTCAGTCAATCTATTGAAGACCGGAAACGGTGATTAGAATGTTAAGATCTGGAGACACAAACATGTGAACGTATTGATCTGATTGTGAATTGCTTGTAAATATACTTGTACGTGAACACTGACTGGTCATAAAGTATAATCGAAAGCGATGCATGTCATGTTAACTATTTTTTTACCATATTTTTGAATAAAGTCTAGACAGTACCCGTTAAATTACTATTATCATGACGTTAAAAGTTTCATAACAATGAAATGTGTTTTTTCTCTCACAATCCGTCTAAATTCATAGAACGCATAGCAGACCTCGCCGGTGAAAATATAGACATAACCAAACTGAAGCGTAAGTTTACTTTTGTTTAAGCTGTATCCAAATAACTTGTTTTGTTGAAATTTGTTTGATCTGATTATTCAACCTTACTTTACTCTGCGAGATAATCACTTTAATCAAATGATGTAAGTGTGAAACTGCATTCTCCAATTATTAGTGGCCTAAATTAAGCGCCTTGTTTACTCGATGACTGATGTCTCAGTCACCTTATTGAGCATAGGCCACCAACAAACATTAACAAACTGATCACCTCTTTTTGATCTGATTTCCAGTTCATCACAAATACTATTCATTATTTTAAACTCTCAGAGATTTTCGGTGCAGTTTTATTCGCTGCTCTGTCGTGTTAACCATACTGTCAAATGCTCCTCGTAGTCACGGATGTTGATGGGAAATGGTGATTTTTGTATAATCCAATGTTTCAGGATAAGTCATCCGAAACCATGTCAGCTCATTGCTTGGATATTACATCCACACTGGTCCTGCTGTACATTCTCTATACAAATTCATTTCTGACAATTTTATTGATGATTGACAGAAGCCTCTCACAGAATAGGTCCACGTCGTCGTTTAATTTATCTTTGATGAGGATAATGCGCTGGATGATATTAAACTTGATCCATCATTATTTGTTTTGACAAACGATTTGTTCATTATGGCTTCGTGAGATTAACTTTGTATGCGTGCTTTCTGTGATTTGTTGGACAACATCAGTGCAACTGGTTGTGAGAGTTGATTCTTTTCCTTATAACTAAAGAACGACCACATCTCTCGTGAAGACAATAGATTCGCACATACTATTTCTCATGGAATACTGAGATTCCCAGTATTAACGACTTGGGTTTTCTACCCAGTGCAGCGACTTAAATATTGATTTTGATCTTTTAAATTGCAGGAACATTTCATGATACAACATTGTAAACTCCTATTTTCTAAGTTCATTAGTTTATTTATGTTTCAGAAATTAATATACAAGTTTCAGTTGATTATTTGTCAAAAATGAATTTCTTAATCCTAATTAACTGATAAGGCTTATCCGATGTTGTTATCAATTTTTGACAATATAGATGAAATCGGCACAGGAGTAAAGGATTTTGAATTCGCGAGACTAGAACTGTTGAAAGGTATCTTTGTAATTGTGAAACTTATTCAGACTTTTAGCACAAGAAAATAAGGAATGGATTCCAGTTTTGATTTCATCTTTGAATGAGGAGGAAAACTGTTTCAGAGACCCCAGGGACATCGCACCAATCGTTTTTCAATAAGAGGTCAAAAGTCGCTGATAAAGAATCTCTCGTTTACAGAGTGATTACAATTTCCAATAATTTGTATTTTCCTTTAAATTTGATAAAATACGTAATCAATAATGTTAATTTATTTAAGTAACAATTCTTAAATGACTATATATTATTTTGTTGAATGAATAATAAAGCTCTTCTGGTTTAATGCACCAGTTTTTCGTTTCACTCTCATAGTTTGTACATGGGAATCGTTTAGTAGATAGCTTAGTTAACCGAAAGTGCGTTTGTTATAATAAATGCAACTCAGGCACGTAACCGATGAAGTGTCGTGAAGATTGAGTTACAAAACCTAGAGACGATAAGGCTTCTCTCATTGAAATTTCCCTTTGCATTATTTAAGATCAGACTTATTGTTTTGAACTGAGGAAAGTTAAATGAGCGATCTGTGTCTAAGGATGCATGTTTTCACCAGCTTGATAATCACTATGATATTGTGGTGAATGTAGTCTCATCACTCATGTCAAAGTTAGTATTCGACACAATTAGGGCATTTAGGACAAGATAATCGAGAAAAACTTTATCACAAACAACCGAATAAGCAGCCTTCAATATCACATAGAAAATAGTCCACAAAACCACAGGCACACGAACTGGAAATGATGTGTGAGTGCCGAGGATCGAGTGAGGTATTACGACCAAAACGTACATGTACATGCGCAAGAAAATGATTGAGACATGCGACAATTGAAG
>CALYCR020002050.1:0-19263 GCA_944470395.2 Schistosoma turkestanicum
TTGAAATACAGAAAAGCATATATTTATCACTTCACTTATCACTTGGTAGTGGTCAATATAATCAATATAATACATGTAAAATCTCAGCATAGATAAGCATTACAAGCGTGGTTCCACAAAACAGAATCGTTCAATAATGCAGCGTATATATCACATCCACAAGGGACGTCCATGAGAATGCGTTTCAACCGACGAGCATACAACTAGTGTGTCGATAATTATTAAAACCATTGAACTACATGGAAATGTCGATAAACTCTGATTACTAATGAGTAACATAATGTAAAAAGACAAGAATTGTGCGTGGTTTCTTTTAGAATTCTTATTATGGTGTTGGTCAATCAGGAAAACAATAGCAGTATATAAAAATTTGAGCAGAAATTTTGAAAAACAAATATCATCATTCAGTCTGCAAATGAGGTAGAGTTCATTCAAACTTAACATCATTGTCTAATGAAATAATTTTCGTTCAAAACAGATATTCAAGCAATATAATTCTCGTCATTTTATTGAAATATCTAAATAGTAAGATACAGTCCAACGGTTTGGCAACTTACGATCTCATAACAAATACGAGGGATGTGATTAGTCGTACAGATTTTGAAAATATTCAATTTGTCAATGAGACATATTGAAAAGTGAAGAATTTTGGAGAATCAAATAATAAAAAGAAGGGTTGCGACCGTGCCTTCAGCTTTCGAGATTGTGAGTAGATGTGCTTCAACTTGCATGTCTTTAGCTCGAAAATGAGTTCAGGAAGTGTACAATTTCGACACGTCATCCGATATTTCCGGAAGTATACTGTTATGATAATACTTATAACATGTTAATATCTGAGTTCAGAAAATCGAAAAGAAATCATATAAATCATCTGCTTCTTTGCTGAAACGAACAAATTCGCCATAATGCTTTTTTTAATTTATATGCTTTGAGGATTCATTCTTCCACAAGCTACGCCAAGCACTCAGATTCACATTGAATAATGATGAAAATTAGTATGCGATTCACAATCATGATCTATTGCCTCGTCCTAAAAATGATATTATTCGAAATCAGCCTTAAGTATATGAACAGCTTGTATATGGTACACACTGCTAAATCAGACAAAAATCTCTCGATTGAATCTCAATGCAAAAAATATTTTTTCAACCGACCCATATGTATCATACGGATAAAAACTGGGTTAAAGTTTTTCATATATATGACTAAATGTCTGTTTATACTTTGAATGAGTTATTACATTGTAATTAGGCTTCATTTTGCTGTGCTCAATAATGATTAGACAAAATTTCAAAGAACTATTTTCGTTGCTACTGTTTCAACTTTTTCATTTCAAATAATGTGAACCTGTACTTTGATCAAACCGCCAACTTCAAAAAAAACACTGAAACATTAAGGATTTCTGTTCACGAGTGATTATTTTAACTTAAAAAATCAAAATATAATGACAAAGTGTAAAACTTTAGTAAATTTGATAAGAAAAGCCCTTAGATTGATCTCAATGTATGTTTATTGACCAGTCCTAAAACATCAATTTAAGTGACTAAATTTACAGCTGTATAATATACAATAACATGTTGGCTGTATAAGATAATATTTAGCTTTTTTGGAGATAATTTGATCAGCATTTAGAAAAACTTGATAAACATAATATGACTCACTTCTGAAGGTTTAGAAGAAGCGAAAAAGAATTATAAGCGATGTACCCACAGCTACATAGAATTACTCCGCGCAATTTACTTGAAATTCATTTCATACACTCAGTGATGAATATATGATTTTTTCAGCACTGTTAGCTGATAATTACTATATACGTACTGATATACTCATGTTACTTCCAAGAGAGCGTAGGCTGCCAATCATTTAACTCCACTCTCGTCTGCTTCTGAAATTAACGGTTTTAATTTCAATTTAGGTCAATAGTACTTGGAATTTCTTATAATTTGTCTTCTATATATTTTTGTAGCATTTATGAAATGCAATTATATACTTTTTCGTGACTGATACAATTTAAAGCTGTCCATTTTTATCCCGAAATTATTGAGTGGCAGCGAACAAGTGCGGTTGAAGGTAGTTTGGTTGAAATCTACATCAGTTCCACCTTCGTGACCTATTCATCGATTATGCGGGAATTGAGAAAAATGTCAATTGAAAATTGTCTGTATTGAGGTTAAATGATCGATAATGTTTGCAGTAAAGCAATCGGTGTGTGAATGATGTCCATTTTCAGCTATACTTACTTCTACTTCCTGTTTTTCTGGTTTAATTTACAGATCAGTTAAATCTTCTTTGGTGTGCAAGTTTTAAAGCATTGTTGCTTGGATCATTTGTGTGGAACCAACATGTTCAATTGACATATAGTTGCACCTATCAACTAGATTCGCTGTCGCCCATGCCGATGACATATACATATTCAATACTTGCTTAATTTTTACCAGCACAGACAATGATTATTCCTTGTGATTTCATATACTCCAGGCGTAGTATATGAATGATACGGATATGGAAAGTGCTGAATTACTAAGATCGTTATCCATAGTCTTGCAATATTATCGAAGGGGATACAGATTTTAATTCATTGTACGTTATCATTACAGATACTCGTCTTACGTGAAATAATCTCATGATCGACAAGACTAGCAGTTGGTTAAAAGTGTGAAGGAACCAGTATCGCTGTGAGTATCATTTCGATAGTTTTATGTTGATGATGGCATATTTGATCAAAACACAAGCACACTAAATTTGACATCACATACTTTAATTTTGTAGCTTGGAGAATTATTTGCAATTGAGTTTCGTGACATCATCAGTTACAAACCAATCACAAAAAGATACGAACACGTTAAAATTTCACGAAATATTTTATGAACAAACATCATTTATTTTTTAGTGTTGTTAACGTTTTTATTACAATGCACAATTTAACCGCGACAGTAGCAAATGTGAAACAATCAACGTTATCATATATTCCAACGAAAGTATAAAAGTCAAGTAGACTACAGAGTAGTCTTCCAATTTGATGTATTTCGTCAAATAGTATGCTGTCAATTTAATCACCTGTAATTGAAAAAGAACTCATGTTAAGTTGGACAATATTTGAAGAAATTAAACATGTTATATTCGTTTTGCAAATCTAAGGAATATTATTTCTGGTGTTATTATTTAGTGTCCAACACGTAATCAACATGTAAACCATAAATTTGGATATCTCTGTTTATTGGATCATTGAAACGACGTGAATATTGTCCTGATTATTGACGAAAAGAACGAAAAAAATTCTCATATGTTTCACGAACCAATATCTCACTCTCAAGTTATAATGTTATGAAGTTTAAGCAACCAGTGTTTCACACAAAAATCATGAAAAAAATTTTATTTGTTTCAAGTTCATAGTTTCAATGTGGAGTTTGTTATTTTACTATTTATTATGTGCAGGCAGAATGATGCATCTATAGAAAAGTTTATAAATGGAAATTTATTCTTTTATCAGAAACTTACGATAAGCGATGAACTGCACCAACAAATGGCTGACAGAATAGCGAAAAAAAACTGGAATAGATTTTCATTTAATAGCATTTTATATTCATTTGATTTGCATTGGTAAAAGTTTATACAATAATAGATATAATGACTGATATAAGCATGGTTATCATACATTTAGTCAAGCCCCGCTTCAGTTGATTTTGTATTCACAGTACGGATACCTTACGACTGTACATTTTGTTGGGGACAATTAGTTTGACAACCAAAGTGTGTATTTCTACTCATTCAACAATAATTTTGCGTATGTTAATTTTGAAATCAGATGTGTGTATCCGAATGAATTGAGGAAATGATGACAGCATCAGAAGTGATTTTTCATAATTGCCGTTCGTTCAAGATAAAAAACAGTAACTTTTGTCTCAGAGTTCAAATAAAATTATTCCCACAATATTGTTGTGTGCGGAATTAACTGGAAAATAGTTCGCTTCTTACATAACATGTAAATCTAGCAAATATTCAATTTGTTGAATATTTCATAATGTTCAGTTTTTAGTTGAAATTCATAATTAACATAAAATTGAAACCAGTAAATATTTTTGATACCTTGAAGTTGATACTTAAATGATAACTTACTTTATACGTACGACCAATTAGGTGAATTATACTTATAAGGCTAAAAACGATTCCAGCTGTCACCAATACCAAGAAAACTAAAAATAATAGTATCCTCCTTCTGCCTGCAGAACCTTTCATTCTTAAGCCTATTGTAATTCCAAAAATTAATGTTAGGACAGGTGCAATTGCCGCGATGACCTGTTCATGCCACTTTCCGAAGGCAGTCAATAATCCAACACCAACAATCATCATAATCAACTGGAAAGTTAACAAGAAGCAAGCAAGTTTATAGTGAGTACATCATTGAACACGTTAGCAATGATAAAGATTGCTAACATAAGCTGTTCGTGCATAGAAATGTATGTTAGGTGTTCTTCATCTAAGTTTACCGTAATAATGATTGAGAGAGATATTTCCTCAACGAATCTGCATATTACAAAAACAAGGAGATCACATAACACTTTATAAGCTGTAGATAACTTCTAATTTGAACATCAAATGATGACATACACATTCTGAAAAAACAGGTTTGAAGGTAAACCATGTAAACAGAAGAAAAACTAATTCAAAAGGCAGGAATTTATTTAGTTCCAAGCTACACATTAGCCTTGACATTATCACGACAGCAGCGCAGACAATAATTCTAACGAGCTTTTATTCATTTATTCACTTGAGTTCCCTTGAGGCACACTTGTTCTATTCTCTACACTTACCATCATCATTTATCTACAATAGATTTCACAGTAATCCCTGACTCTTTAAAAGCTCTGATTTATTCGATATTCTCAGATATGCCTATCAATATTACTGTATGTCACAGCAAATTCTGACAAATATCCAATCGAGGTGAAATTTCTGAAAACTAAGTGATGATTTATACAAAGTCATAAACATTATTTGAAATCATGCTCGACTAACGGTTATAATCATGATGACGGTATTCCTTGCAGATGCGGTGTGCAATGCTCTAATGAGTATTATGATGAGTGCCATTATAAGTGCGATACATCTAGAATTTGAAGAATAAAGTCGGAAACAGATTATAAAGAATTGTACATTGAGCATATCACTAGTCATTATCAGTTCTCTCAAATACATATGCAAACAAAATGGTCAGCAATTTAAGTGAACAACATTTTTATGTGAATATATAGTTGAAAGATGTTCAAGGTATCTAATAGAAAATGATGTTCTTTGTGATCCATTAGCATTCACCGATGAAAAATACAAACATTTTTAATCAGGATGCTTCATTTTAACTTCGTTGTAGGATTTTTTATTGAACAAATAGTAACAATTGATCGTTCTGTTCATGAAGTGAACCTCAATATCAATGTTTGAAATAATATTTTCGTGGTTTTTCAGGTTTCATGACTTACATGATAACGGGACCAGATATACGAATTGGATTTTCCAATGCAGCTGCGTTGAATCTGATGAGTAGATTCGTTAATTCTTAATTATTGTACATAACTTACATGAATGAATTATTTTCGTTATTCATACTACTGTTCTTTCCTTTTGACATTGAACCAAATGTCCATGTCATCGTATTTAAAATATTTAAACTGGATAAAATCAATAACTCCACATTCCACTGAACTAGCTGAAACGTTAGATACCAACAACCATGATGAGTAAATACATGGATTATACAAAAATAAAAATGCTTATTTCTCAACTGTTTTTCTTTTACCTTCTACGTCTTATTGACTGACCTGCACGCACAAAAGCGTTTTATACGTCAAAAAGGTATTGTGATATAGATGTATAATGTATTTTCGTGGGCAGGTACCAGTCAACATTAGTTCATAATTACAACTGACTGTTTATGTATCAATCCAAAAATATCTTAACCTCGACCAGTATATCTTCCTACATATCTACACGTATTTAAGGAATCGATGCAAATCAAAAAAAGTTATGATCATGTTGTATCCCGTTGTTAAAATTATCAAACTCACATCACTTACCTCCGACGTTCTGTTAATATCATTAAAAACATTTATCAAAATCTATAATCTCACACACCAATTACTTTACGATAAATTCCGATTATCATTTGACTACATTATTATCAAACTTTGGACCGAAAAAACATTTACAAATGTTAAGAAAAACAGCTGATTGACTTTGAAGTACAGTAAACATAATCAATCGTCACGTAACAAAAGTTCGAAATGGAAAGGATGAAATATTTTTTTCCTTTGCTATACTCATATGATGAATGAGAAAATATGGATGTTTTATTCCTATAACTTTGTGTACTCAGTTAATAAAATGGTCTATATTGTTAGTTACTATACATCACGAATATAAGCGGAAGCATATTTGTGTGTTCTGATGGTTAGAGACGGCTACCAAGTATACTTGATACTAAGTTTACGATCACTTTACTCCAACCAGTATCAACTGACTATAATGGTGCAATAAGTAGTGCTTGATTATTTGCTGTTAGCTGATGGTTTGTATTTCGTGTCCTAATGTATCAATGAAGGTGACTTTACCTTTATTATAATCAAGCTGAAATTTGATAAATATTTGTACAATATTTAAAGTTGTTGAAGACAGAGTTGAGTGGCTATAGAAGCATGATGAATGTTCAGTGTCGATTATCGTTCATTTAATCAGACAGATATGAGATAGAAAAACGAACAAGCAAATGAATTTACCTGGAGAAGGCAAATTTGTCAGCTGTCCTGCACCAAAGTGTGACTTACTTGCTTTTGTCCGGATATAATAGGCTAGGCATGCAATAAGCGAGTAAGCAGGCATACTTATACACAGTGAAGTAAGCGATACTCCATAGTGTTAACGAATTATTACAAATATAAAAGAACTCGTGCTCACAATAAGGCATAATTTCAAAAATTTATAAAATTTTAGTTCTTATCCAACTATTTCATTCAGTAATCAATTAAGCTAACAAAAGAACTGTGTTATTTTGTTTAAGTTTATAAGACCGTGATCAGTAAACAGTTTGTTAGGCGACGTTTACCTTCACATATTCTGAACTGGACAAACGTTATACATTTCCAATCTCTTTGACGATGGGTTATGTATCTGTACTTTTATCAATACGCTAAATGATGTGAAAATATTCGAACTGCGTCCTTATTCGCCAATGCTCATATTGTTACTTATTAGTAAGTCTTGGCATTTCAAGTTACTGCCCAGTTGAATAGGATGACTGTTCACTGATTGTTGAGAATAGGGACATTTGAAGAAGTTTTACTGAATACAAAAGAATATTAGAAAACATTGTCGTACTCTTTATGTGCGAAATGTCAGTTTGTGTGGCCGTTATTTTTATTCTACTGCCAATTGTATATTCTATCTTTTTTCGGCACGACATCGGTATTCGTTGGATTTTAAACAATGCTAAGCAAATATATTAACCTTTAACTCTGTGCTTGAACGTAGTTATCTTGTGGAACTGAATTCTAGGTGTCTTTGAAACCTTGTTCGAATACCGTGGTTGAGATTGGTGAGACAATAGTAACCGATAGTTAGAGACTTTTAATGACATGACTCAAAATCGTTAGCAAAGGCGCGGATGCATCTATACTTTGTTTACTCCAATGACCTAACAAGTACTGAAATTTTTATTATCTCTTGTCAAATGTATTTCACAAAACTATGGTTTTTAAATAATTCCTTCGAACCGTGATCTTATCCATTGTTTCTCATGCTGCCACTCGTACTATGGATTTGAATTGACACCTTCACCTACCTGTAGTTATGTGTTATGATAACTTGAAGTTTGAAGTGGTAGCTGACAACTGATTTATAGCAATCACGACCGAACTTAAAATTTTTACTCAGTAGTTAACGGTTAACCTTATACTCAATTATTAACACCACTGTCTAATATATATTGCATCATAACTTTCAAATTTATCTTTGTATCCTTGAGCTGAAACACCTCAAATAATGTCCCTCCACAGTTATTGATATAAGCAGTTATTTATTATTTAAACACCATGATGAACATTTTTCTGACTATGAAAACGGAATGACAACAGGTAGACGATCTGGATTTAGCAATTGAGCTGAACGTTTTCTAGCTGACGCGACAGTGAATGTTGGAGACGTCAAACAGTGTAGCAGCAGCTTCAGTAGCGGTATCTCTGAGTATACACAAAGGCAACAGTGAGAATCCTCAGTACGATAGAAGATACGACAAACGAAACATACGTTACGGAGAAGCCTTGATTAATTTAAAATACTTGACTAATCCATTCAGTTTCATTGACGAGCGAAAGAAATCTCGTCCCGATATGCAGGTGAGGATCGACAAGGCAATTGTACAACAGAAACACATCTGCATTTCAAAACACCTGTAAACAAACCCCAGGGTAGCAGTTTTAAATAAAAACCATTATCGTAAATATACGAGTATTTAAAATCAGTTGTTTATGCAAAATAGTTCAGCGAGAAATCTTCAGCAACACTCTACATTGAGAGAGAATTAACCAAAATGCAGTAGAATAAATCAGAAAAAATCACTGAAAAGGGATGGGACAGACTATGTGGAAAACATAAAACTATGACACAAGGCTACCCTTCACTTGAAACTCACGATGAAAAGTAAGAGAGAAAGATCAGAAACAGATAGTTCTGAAAAACGGTGACCGGTTCGCGATAAATGAACAAAAACCTATCCCGTAAATGGAAGGGGGAATACAGATTAAGGTGGTTCGGATATTACTGATCGACTGTCTTTGCTCTTTTGAAATAGTACCAGGTGGAGGTGAGTAATGTCTAATGATCGGTGCTCTTGTTCCAAATAATAAATGTTTTTACTATACTCTTCGTACATCTTGAATATCATTATTCAACTATGATGAAAATATTTCTGTTATAAGCATGCTGATCATATGATCATTTTTAATTTTAAAATATTATTTGTTGTTAAAGCTTCGAAAAAAATCAAATTAACTTATATGATTCTATTCGATTATTTGTTGTCGCTCACCCGTGGTTCATTTTATGCTAGAAATAACATAACGAAAAAATAAATATTGCATTTCCAGGTAGTTATATCTTCTATATGCCTACAATTTATTCTAGAATATTCATAAGCTTTCATTCCATAATTGTTCATATAAGTTAACAGATGAACATCCACATCGATTACTATTTTCATCCGTGTTTGTGTATGAACCCTTCGGATATTACGACATGAACTGGTTTGCTAATATATTATACTAATTTTTGTGATGTCAGTAGGTGGAATTAAATTCTAAAATAAAATGGATGTTTTTTGTGCATCGAAGACGTTAAAATCAAATAATATTGACATATTTTGTTGAAAAGTATTTTCCGAAATGTTTGAATGACAATTTACCCCATGAAACTGAATGTATTCCATACGATTTCTATAGATCTCACAGACTCAATCACTAGTTTTATTAAACATTACCGAAAAATGATTATTTAGAGGATTAAAAATATTGCCTTACATTTGTCATTGACTCAATACATAGTAGTGAATTATTGTTACTATTGACAACCTAATGGTGATTAGAAAAAATCAATTACAGAAAAAATTGTTCACAAGTACTGTTATGAGTAAAAATGAGAACAATGAACAATAATTCGGATGGAACGGGAAAGAGAGGCTCATGTCAGAGTAGATTGAAGAATGCTGGTCCATAGGGATTACAGGCGTCAGTAAGTAATTTAGATGTTAAGGATCTATCGCAATGATCCCTCTCGTTCATACAACAAACATTTCTCATTTCATTGTGCGGTTTCTTCATTTGATGAAGCAATTTGTAAACTATTTCATAAATAATTGCATTCTAAAGTTTTCTTATTTATTCATTCAATCAACTTCAGTTTATACTTTAAATCAATATTTTAACTGAATTTAACTTTTTATTTACAAGTTAAAATTGAGTGAAGGAGTTCATTCAATGGACTTAATTTGTAAAACGATTCTGTCCCATAGAGATGTCCTGTCAAGTTACCTAGAATAACAGTTCAGTCAATTCGAACACTCTGAAATAAAGATATCTCACTATAGATAAGTAATACAAGTGTGGTTACACAAGACTGACAATCGTAGAATAATCCAGCGTAAATATCATTTTCAAAATAGATGTCTATGAGAAATGTGTTTCAGCCAATAAGCATACAACTAGTGTGTCGTTATTTACCCCACCATTGAACTACATAGAGAGGTGGAGAAACTCTGATTACTAATAAGTAATATAATTTCAAAAGACCTGACGTTCACGTGGTTTCTTTTAGAATTCTCACTATGGTCTTGGCTAATCAGGAAAAGAATACCAGTATATAATATTTTTGAGCAGAAATTTAGAACGACAAATGTACTTTATCATCATTCAGTTAACAAATGAGGTAGAGTTCATTCAAACTTTATATCATAGTCTAATGATATAATTTTCGTTCAAAACGGACATTCAAGGAGAATACTTCTCGTAATTTTATTAAAATATCTAACTTGAACGAAACAGTCCAACGGTTTGACAAGATTTGACCAGATAAATATATGAGCGATGTGATAAGACGTGCTAATTATGAAAAAAAAGCAATTTCGAGAATCCAAAATATATATCTGAGTAGTCTTATCATTTTTATCACATTTGAACAGTTTGTGCGAACTATTCACCTTCAGTAGCGCTGAATACTTTTCTAATAAATAAATCGTCAGATAATAGATGTACTAAGTTTGAAATTTCCCACTTACACTATTGAAAAAACCTTTTATATTAAAACGACTTTAATTTCATCGTGAAAATTATGTTTCGACACAGGAAAGCGTATCAACAGACGATGCGATATCGGATGATTAATTTACAAAATAAATTATGTATTCATAATTCGAAAAATGAATATTGTTTGTTTAATTAAATTTCATTGTTCGTTGACGAATAGTTTGGATTTGTTTGAATAGGTTTACTTGCAATTCATAAGTCTCAATTACTGAGATGAAAAAAAAATTTAGTGAAGATTAGCCATACTTCAAATCAACGTGACTACAATCAGGTTAGTGGAAGAAAGTTGTGAGCCAGTCCAAACAATGGTTTTAATTTTCTGTCAATAAAAATGTTCGTTTACAACGTATCAGTTTCAGCTGCTCTTATGGGTTAGTAGGGGTTCGTGATCATCTTGTAAAAGATAAGACATGAATAGATTTGTATTCGTCTTGAAAAAAATTGGTCAATCTGTCGCTGGGTTATAGAGAGAAAAATTTATTACAATTTATTTGATCGGACCTACTATAAATGCACAACAAAATACCACGGTATTCATTCTCAATATTTAGTAACCTACTCATTTAATCATGGAGTCCATGTATGTACTTAACTAATGTCTTTTATTTTCAAGTGTTGGTTACGTAGACATGGTATGAATTCATCACAGCGTGGCGATGATTTATTCTGTGAGCACAGAGAATAGGACAGAAAAAAGGCTTGTTGTTTTTATAGTGCAATCAGATCAATATATCATCAATATTTTTGCTGACTACGATCATCATATAATTCATCACTTATTAATATATTGATTGATTATTGAATGTGTCATTTATGGAGTGACAATGTTTATCAAGCTTCTTCAAAGCGTCAATAAAGAGTCCATTTTCTCTCTTTCCAATAAATAGATCAGCTGGAATTAGGCCTGGAATCGAGTCCACTCTGTTTCCGTCTCCTTGTTTATAAAATGAATTGTTGAAGACGAAATTAGCGTTCAACTTACATTGTAAAAGCAGTGCCTTAAGAATATTCCCACAAAAGTCAATATTGATTTGTTTTTTTCATATTTGGTTGCATATCAAATCAATCGTAGCGATTACTAATACGCTGTCAAACGAAATTAAGTGTAGTTAAAGTGATAGCTGATTAGGTAGAAACCAGTTGAGAAAATGTCCATCGTTCCAATATACACAGTGGTTCCGTTGAGCACCTATGCGTGGCGATAGAAAATTGGTTCGATGGCTCGCAAACTCAGTAAAAATGATCTGCGCAGTAAATACTTCACATCAGTTGCTGGAATTTATGGATAAATCTCTGAACATGTTAACGTATAGAAAGATATGTTAAACTTAAAAAGAAGTCGGAAACTCTGATTGTTCGAAATAAGCCATAAGAAGAATGCACGAAAGGGAGATGCTGACTTTGTGCAGATTTGAGTATTTCTTTATTTATCATGTCAGTAAGTTTGAAGTTGTCTGAGATTATTTACGAGATGAAATGATCAAACAAATCATTGACTCGTCATTAGCAGAGTTTCAATCATGCTAACGTGCTAGACATTTTACATGTACTTTGTCAGTTAACGTTCTTAACTCTATTAGGCACATTTTCATTTGTTTGTTTATTGTCAAAGCAAAGTGGGATTTTTTTAATTGCAGAAGATTGCATTGACAGCACATTTTTTGATAACATTTCAAGTTGCAACACTACTCTATCTTATTTGACCTGTATAGTTTTGTTTTTATTATTCATACTGATCATGATATTAAAATTAGATGTACATTAAATCTTTGATTTCTGTCGTCTAACTTTGCATCCTAGTTGACGTAAAAATGGCGAATGATCAATAATTCATATCTTTTCATAAAATACTTTCATAAACATAAACGTATGTTGAAGTGACTTATTTTACTCAGCTAATTCTAATTATTTCATAACAACACTTCAAATATATGAAAGCGCAACGTTTTCCGTTTGCTAGCATTATTATTGGTTTTATTGATTGTAGACTGAAGTTATATAAATGAGATTGTTTTAAGTACACAGTGCAATATCAAACAAAGAATTCTGAATACAATCATCAGCGACGAAAACGATTTCAACGTCTGTGGAAGATGCATTTGTGAAACGTTATTTGAATTATTCAAAGATTCGTCATTGAAAAACGTACTGATGTAGACTATTGTTGTTTAAACGTTGTGTTTCGTATTTTTCTTTTCAGAAAAACTAATTTAGTCATTTGAGCCTTATAAACATATCCTTAATCAAAACGTTTATAATGTGATGAATAAACAGTGAACAAGAACGAATCGTGATAATATGTCAAAACCATCACATATTTCAGATTTTAGAATTTCTTTAAAATAATGAATCCACCTATTTTATATCGACATTAGGTCTTTGGAATCCGTAGAGGAACTCAAGTATGATAATGTTGAGTTAGATAAATCTAATTTTTCCACAATAATACCTAAAACTTAACTTTGAAGCTATTTTCTCAATCTTCGCATGATATCTGTCAGCACTGAGCTTTGAATACTGATCAGTTTTTATGAAATCATCAAGTTAACGGTGAAGCGTTTTCGAAAAATTATCAATCGTATTTTATGTCATTTCAGAGATCAAGAGAGTATCTGTATGGATTAAAACTGTCCGTTTATTGAAAGCTGCCGATAATGAATAGGAAACCAGAAAGAGTTCACTTTCGAACTCATAAAAAGTAATAGCGTATCGTACTACTCGACAAAAAGCACTCATGGAAGATTTCACTAGTATATCGAGTCAGTTTAGTCGACAAATACGATGATGGCTTTTACAACATGTACAGTATTTGTATATTTAAAGAAGTAATAATGTCAAAGGTGACATAATATTCTACTGAAAGCTATCTGTCCTGTGTAGTTCTAGCTTGTCAAACGAGTAATACAAAAGGAATAATAATGCATTCATGTTGACTATCGAACTCGTAGCAAGCGATTTGCTACGTAATAATTCATTAGGTGAATAATATATAACGTGTGTTTTACACACGTTAGATATATGTTACGACAACGTAACAACAGTCACAAGTACGGATAACATCGAGCCTGCATTTCATCCGAAACGGAAATGGCATTCGGAACTTGAGGAAGGAGTGTGAACTCAACTAAATTTTTCAGCGCTGAATTTATTTCAGAGTACTACAATAAGGTCATGCCGATGATCTTATGACCCAGCTAAAATTTCGCATTAGTTTTCAAAGGCATCACAAAAAGCAATTATCCTTGGATTAAGTACTCTAATCAGGAGAAGAAAAAAAATAGCAAGAATAAAAAATATGCTTTGTTTTTGTGTCAGTTAAATGTCTGGCATTCCAGCTTATTCTGTGAAACGTCTTAAGTGAAGGATTTTGGAACTTTCGGAGTATGATTTAGAAATTAAATACCGAGACACTCATCAATTCAGTAGGGCACGTACTTTATCCCATTTCATCAACCATCTACTGGCTGCTCAGGTAAACACTGTTAGCGCATCTTTGTCAGCAGAAAAAGACGTGGAATGTTATCTTACAACCGCAATACGGGCAATGATGAAGATCCTCATTAGCGGTGAACAACAGTGAAGTAAGGAATCGATCACAAGAAAGAACGCCTTCAGAAGAGGCTGAGTAGCTAGATAAGACCATAGCCTTGACCTGGTGATAACGCTTGTCGATCCTGATGACTTGACCGAACTTTATTGACTTGATCACACTCTCGTGCATGTTATTCAACGTCTTGCAGGTCGATTGATGAGCGATTGGAGTGAACCTAATCAGAATAAATTCTCAAGATCTGAGTGTGAATTCCTACTGCTGACTGCAGAGGTTGTGATAGCAGTTAGATATTACACTTTAACAACCATGATCTACAGCTGCTTCCCTACATGGAAGGAAGGTGTTAGAAAAAGTCGACATCAAAAATTTCACATCACAACGATTCTTACGGATTTTCACCTCTGACAGTTAGGCCTTTCAGAAAAGTGTGAAGCTGATTGTTCAAAAATTTTCTCATTAGTAAAACGCTCGTGATCAGCCTCGAGCACCTGTTCTTCGAGCTCTCTTTTAACGTCTCTTTTAAGGTCTTAAGGACGAAAGCTTATCTACCTTGTTGTTCGGGGATCTCACGGAACACGCTTCGTTGGAGTGGGAACCCTTAAGTTGACGTTCAGCTTAACACCCAGCACAAATGATCAAATTATTTACATTCAGATTATTCCTTTACTCCCTAAGATCTATCTCATTTTCAAGACTAAATATTCTCACACTCCATACACATTAATTACATTAGTCTGTACTACAATGAGGTTCGAATTGACAATTGCACCTGATCGCGAACGTTTTTTGACAACGTAAACTGACATGTTAACTATCAAGTTCGATGTTTTCTTTGACAGACGGACTGCATGAATCTTTTATATGTTCCAGAAGCCTAATACACGCTAGATATTTTCATTCGGCATTGATACGTGTAAATGATTCTCTCTTCATGAATTACGTTGGTCGAAATGCAACACCAGTTCCTATTATTTAGGCCGTAAGTAGAACTGATACTTGAAAATCCATATTGGAATAATTAGTTTTGACCGTAATTGTTTCGAATGATGCCAAATGAAAATGTTTTTGAAAATTTGCAACACATCATCACATAGATTTTTAATCATAATAATCGATTGAATTGACTCTTGAAATTACGACTTTCAGTAAAAGTCAGCTGGAAAAAATTTGACTGAGATAAAAATTTAATTTTTTTAAAATTTAAAGTGTGTAGATCGGGCAAGAATCAGAGTTGTTTCCAGATACTGGCAGATCATTCTATAACAATAATGAGAATCATGATAGTTCAATCTCGAACAACAAAATGTTACATGAGACATATCAATTTACAATTATGACAAACATTTTAAAAGCGATAACATCTGTTCGGTTACAGTTTGTTCCTTTACGCAAGTACAATCACTACTCATAAATGGCTAAATTGAGTCCCTTAAAAGTAAAGATAAGTTTTTAAATCTGCTTCGAACAATGCGATATTTGGCTTGAGTTTCAATGATGGCATTGAGTCTAACTACTGCTGATAAGGAACCAATGCAGAGTATATCCACGGCTGCATATAATAATTCTGGATAAGCGAAATGTTTCTTTCATAATGACATTTCATTTGTTCCATTTTTTGGCTTATTGATTTCTTTCGTTCTCTACGTTATTTCATGGATTTGAAGATCACAAGTATGAGTTTGCCACGGTAAATTTAGTTGATTTTTAGGGTCAGTTTGTTCGAAACTGAACATCAACACAACTTGAAGTACTCGTTCAAGCTGGAACTAAACTCGACAGTTCGCTTTCGGTTCTCTGTAACATAATTATTACCGTAAAGTTGCACACACTGTAAAGTTTGTTAAAACTATCACCAAACACTTTAACTTATTTGAATTTTGACCCATTTAAATGTTCTAGGAGTGATGGTTTGGTTACGGATATCAAGTTAGTTGTGATAATCATGTGTAACTGTTTAAAAAGCTGCACTACTATTTTGACAATTTCAGTGAAACAATGTCCGCCAGCACAATATTGTGAATTATCATATGTACACTGATAACTACTTTAGCAAAGCTAATTTCGCAAATCTTGTGAGAATTGTGATCAGTGATCATCACACTTATTAAATGTGAGGCTTTTCCTTTCCGAAACAGACGAATATTCGTCGGGAAAAATTGTGGATTGTTTCTTCGGTTTATTCCTATTGTTACTGTTTATCAGCTTAGTGATTTGCAGGTTCAGCGTCCGCATGCGAGAATGAGGCTTTCCTGTTGGACTTCCATGCTCAGAGTTGTTTCTTTGCACTTCTTACTCACTTCAATCGGCTAATCGTGATGTTAAGAAATGTAATATGAATAGTTGAACGTGGATTTATGAAAAAGAACCACATGGAATTATGGCAAACGTGAATTGAAGGCAGTCTTATCGACTATACGTGATCGACGATAAAATGTATGTAGTTAAACGATTGGACATGTGAACAACGTCTATAAATATCAGTAGCGTCTGCTACCTTGAAACATTTTTCGGGTAAAACCTATATACTTCATGTATGCCTGCATGTAGCATTCAGACTGACAGAGACCCATGTCAGTCACATATAAACATACTGAATTTGTGTGAATATGCTCTCGTTCACCTCGCGATCGGTCATCGAGTAATTTAGAAATGCGCAGTAGTCTATTTTTTTGATCTACTTCGCAAACCCTGAATTATTTTTCAGAAACCTAAGATCTGAATGTACTGCACTTCAATATTCTAGATCCCGTCATGGGTGAAAATAATTTAACGATAAACGCGGGAAGCAGTAAGCTAAAATTTTAATTACACAGATTCTATGTTAGTGAGATTGTCATGGTCTAATTATTAACTGTCTGTATTATCGTTAATAATATCAAAATCGCCACATTGATGTTTACAATATGTGCTGTTATTATTGTTATTTGAGTAGATATTTGCAATCTCTTTCTCAGCAAATATCCAGTACAGATTAATCATGTAACAATTTGTGATGACGTGTTAAATAATCTACATATTATTCAAGAAACCAGTTTAGATTATTCAAGGTATTTTATAAGAAACATTCAAAATAATAATCACTGACTGTATTTGATTCAACCGGTAAGCACATTTAAATGTAAACAATGACAGAAATAATTGACATGTAGCTTTGCAATAATCATAAATATGATAAATTTGGACGAATATATGAATATTAAATAAAATAAGGAGTATTTTTCACAGTTCAATGTATTTCATCAAATAGTATGTTGTCATTGCGATCACTTGTAATTGTAAGAACAGTCCTTAAGAGTTTTATAAAAAATAAAGCAATTAAACATATCATACCTACATGATATTTTTGTGTGCAATGACTGACAGGTTTGCATGATTTAAACGCTTCAAATGATCAGTCAACGATTTGTTTGATTATTTTCGATTATTCAAATAATATGAGAGAGCATCGATTTTGTTGAGTTGTGAAATAAATAACACTGAAATGTTTCACTAAACAACCTATCGATTTCATGGATTTTTCTGATGATAGATGAACTACCAACGATGCGCTTGAATATTTACCAAAAATAACTTTTATAAATTTTTTAGAAGTTAAAGTTTCAGTGTGCTATACTTTGTATTACAAATCGCAAGGAGGAGAATGGGTGACTCAAATAACAATAACACATAAAAATATATCTATATATCCTTATTTATACATAAATTTGGAATTTATGAGTTATAAAAGCTAACAATAAACATCGCTTCGCACCAACAAGTGGCCGACGAAATGGCGCCATATAATCTATGAATCAGAAGGAGAAAATATTTAATTACAACTTATTTTGTAAATATTTATTCTGCCTCACAAACATCAGTTATACAAAGGTTGCTGAATTCTATGTGAGTACGAATGTACAAAGTACGACGGCACTAGAGCAGATTGATCATCATCGACTGTTTTCCATTGGTGAAATAATTGGTCACTTCCGTCTTCATATAACTTGTGCACACGGAATTGAGAAATGATTCGAAGAAAGCTGCTTCACGGTGAAGTATATATAAATGCCTAAACATGAAATTATTTTCAGTATTCACACATAATAGATAAATGAAGCATATGTTAATTTTGACTGTTATGTATAATTCATAAAGGTTAGTAGGTACGTGAAATTCAATAATAATCGATACAAAGTCTCGATCCGCTTGAGGACAAATTATGGTACACGCATTTGACCTCATGTGAGAGATTATACTCGAAATGTGGCAGACAATTCCATCTGTCACCAATGTACAACTGTTGGAGCATGATATTTTACAATTCACTATGTACATGGAGAGCGATATATACATATAAATATATACTTATGGCTAAATTCAATAGTTTATCAATAACTTACAATAAACATGTTATTGCACCATCCTTTGTCTGACTAAGAAGCGATTGCAATCTAGAAAAACTATAAAACATAATTTGTATCAAATCTCAATGTCAGTACTGGATCAATATAATGATGACAGCATCAGAGCGAATTGAACATAATCAGCAATCTTAGTTCGTTCAGGAGAATATTCAAACGTATATCTATTTTAAATGTTGTGTATATTTATTAAGTAATAGATTTTACGTGACATTCATGTATTACTATTTAACACCGAATCAATAATAACATATGGTATGTTGAAAAGTATAACACAGACAACTTACTATACACTTATTCTGCTTCCTGCAGATTGTAATTAAAATGCTGCAGATGTAACCAACTGTAACTAATGTACAGGAAACTAAAAATAATTGAATCCTCCATTTTTCAGCTGAACCTTTCATTCTTTTACCAAATAGAGATGCAAAGATCGATACTGGGAATGCAACAAATATTGCTATGT
>CALYCR020002062.1:0-46309 GCA_944470395.2 Schistosoma turkestanicum
AACTGATTGAAATATTTACAACCTTTTTACTCAATCTAAAAAAATATTATCATTCTAGCAATATTTAAATGTTATTTACTCAAAAAATAGAAGATATACTACTCATTAAATAAAGATGTTTTTGAAAGTTTGCATAGTTTATTGAAAAATAATTTAACATGACAAACGAATAAACTAAATACTGAAAATGTGCCATATAATTGTGATCAGATTAATGATGAATATATTAAAATTTAAATGGAAATTATCGACTTGATGAAAGGATAGATTCTCTCATTAGTGGCACTAGCAGTGTAACATCTAACGACTACTCCAAGTTATGTTAGGTGAAAATAAGAACTATAGACTTTAAATTCAAAGGCTTAATGAAAAAACAATCAGTCGCTCAAAAACTATTTATTCAGTTATTAAAATTTACAAAGGCAGCAGAAATACACATACACTACAGGAAGTACTGAATTTTCATTTAGGATTAGATGATTTTCTTAAGGGGCCAAAACCCGAGGCTGTGACCCTTAGGTCGAATCCACTAGAGAGTGGAGCAAGGTTCGAAGATGCAGTCTCATGGTAGCCAGTGACCAACAGTAGTTTCAAACTCCATTAGCTCTATCACGATCCTTCTGCATCCCATGTGAATCATTGGTTCTGAATCGGGGTTTTCCAACTGCTTCAAATGGACCCTCCGTAAGTACCAAATGAAGTTAAGCCTTACCCGCACCGGCCAACGATTCCGAAATATTTTGCGTCGGCAAATGTGTTAATACACACCTGTATCTTGTGGTTGATGGCTTTCGTGGTCCTCCAACTTTCCACTCCATAAAATAGAGCTGACTTGATATTTGTATTGTAAACTCTGACTTTGTCTGTTTCAGTTGCAAATGTTCTTTCATTGTAGAAATAATGTCCTTGCTTTGCAATTACAGAAATAAAACTAATATAGATTTTTCTGAAGTAAATTTATAAGATAAGATTTGAGTGGAGAGTTGGAAGAGGCGGCAATTATCAAGGTAGAAACCTAAGAATACGATTTTGTCAACAGCCTTTTTTATTGAGTGATTTACTTTGGAACAAATTCATTAGATGAATTGAAAGAATTTGCTTTCAAGGATCAAAAGATTAAAAATGTCAGTTAGCACTCATTGTATTCAGTTGTTTGATTTAAAAATCTATAAAAAGAGTTATCAATAAATATATATCTTAGTTATAGGGTTTTTGAAGATTTTTGAGATGCACTGACTTCACCAACTGATCTAAGGTAGATCAATGTGACTATGAAACTACAATTCACTGATTCAGATGTGTCATATCAGTAGAGAGCTTTCAAGATCTTATTTTAGAAAAAACAGTTTTTCTGACTGACACAGGTTTTTCAAGTGTTACAAATCACAAAATAAATAGGTTTATAAATAACTCCGTTTTTAATTTCGACTATGATTGATTTCAATTCATGATTAAAAAGTTTCCATTTCAACCAGGAATCAATAAATTGTCATTTATACAAGTACTGCTGAACTTTATAGAACAATGATCAGGTGTTTCCTAATTTGACAACACAGTAGTGCATCCTTGAAATCGAACTTGTAGTGGACGCATAAAACAATTTCATCAAAATATAATAATTTATGCAAGACAACTGACAAAAATCAATAAATCAAAATGGATATGCACCAATCAAAATAAATGGTATAAAATAGCACTCCAAAAAAAGTGTAAAATTGAACTTTGAGATATGAATAACTGTTATGTAAGAAATGTTACTTGGTCACACCTTCTACAATTACCATCACGAAGAGAGTTTACTCCGTTAATCAATGTTCTTTTGCATAGTGAACACCAATGGTATGAAACGGTAGCCCTATGAAGTTGAGAGCCGTCTAAAAAAAATATTGCAACGCGATAATAACCTCCAAATTACAAACTGCAGTAGAAAATTGAATGGCATGGGGAAAATTTATTTTTTACAGTAAAAGTATTGTACGTATCAATCTACCAATAAATTAATGTCTGTACTTACATATTTGTTCAATCATAATTAAATGTTCAGTTAAAAATGTGCAAAACAGTAAATCAGAAAAATTCGTCAGGTTTTCCCCAGTCAATTAATTTTGTTGGTTATAAAAAAGTAATTTGCTATTTCGGTTGCGGCATTCTTTCATATTTTGAACGTAAGCTTTCTTGTAAATCATCAACACGAAGTGTATAAACATTGTACTTTTTGTGTACATAATTATCATTTTCAGCATAAATTTAGTTATTAAAATGTTACTACTTGTTAGTAGTATACATTTTCTCACAGAACTTACATGGATATAGGTATTTTGAATGTTGAATGATAAATATCAGTTGAAAATTGTCCATACTAAATTGTTTACTGTACGAAATAGATAAACATGAAACACTAGTTATATTACTGGAGCTTGAAACAATCATTTTTAGACTGCCATTATAAACCTGGAATAAATGTACGACCGTTTCGTCCTGACTTGGGACTCATCAGCAGTGCGCACCTACGACTCTTGCTACTCATAGGATTCAAGCCCAGGACCTTCGGTCTCGTACGCGAACGCCTAACCTCTAAACCACTGGGCCAGGAACCAGGCTTAGTTATAGTTACTGCTGTTTTTTAAGCATGTATACATATATAACATCTATCTATCTGTCTATCGTTAGCAGAGGTGGATAGTGGATAGCAGTGGAATCCAGGACACGCATTTCGTTCTATTTGAGACTCATCGGCTGGATGTACCTACTTTCTGAATCCCATCGATGGCCACTATCCGTCTCACCTAATAATGCTTGTAACCTAATAGTTATATCGATGCGATCAACGTACGATGCGTGTATTCCAAATGAGCGTTATCTGTCCTAACTACCAGTAGGAACATTTTTACTTACTTATGCCTGTTACCTCTAATGGAACATGCTGACCAGCGAATTATTACTTCGGTTAGCGATATTTAGTGAGTTGGATTTCTACGCGATAGGGTTGCTAACTCTAAGCCCAACCCTCCTCCTTTATCCGGGCTTTGGACAGTCAGTAACCCTAGAAGGGATCCAGGGTTAGGAACATCCAAACTACCAACACAAATGAATTAAGTCTATCAGTCTACATTATTAAGTATTAGGACTTAACACTACAATGAGAAGCTTTTTCTAAAATACATTCATTTGAATGGAACATCTCCTTCATCATTTCAATTCATAATATAATAAACAATTTAAAGATCATAAAAATATCAATAAAAGCATGTTGATTGAACATTGAACATGGGGTTTTAACTGAAATCAAATATTGTGCGATCATATGATTTCAATACATAGAAAAAAGATGCAAAGTAATAACTTTTTAACAAATTTATCCTGTTTTTGAATGCAAAATTTTCAACAGGTTTTTTTTCTTAGGAAAATATAGACGTAATAAAATAAAACGATGGTTATGTCTTTTGAAATTAAATATTACGAAGGACACATGCTTATAAATGTTTTGTCAAAAAAGAAACAGATTGTTTGTCTAGGTTGTATTGGTGATTGGTTGCATTGATCTCAACGTGATAACACCAAAGAAGTTTTACAGTTTCCCCCTCCCTCTCTGTAGTCCGGCTATCGACCAGTTCAGTTCGGTGACCAGAAGACCAGTGACATTCTAATTATCATTTAACATATCGACCTATAAACAATAAATTAGAACTTAACACTTATTGGCCCTTCAGCTCATTTCAACCAAAAAGCCGAAAATCAAACGTAGACTAATCCTCTACTTTACTCTGTTAAATCACATATCAAGACTCTAATAATAGCCTGCATTAAATAACTGACCACATAGTATATGCGTATGTTGAGTGGATAATTATTATATAGCCATTATGTCACAAGCGCTCATAGAGTGGAATGTGGCTAGCAATGAACTTAAGGAGTCCCACTCCCTTGTATTTGTAATTCATCATCTGGATGTACCTTTATCTTTGAATGGATATTCACTCCGAAATTCAAACCAGCACTATTTAGTTCATTCACTGGCTTGATGAATAACATGGTGAGCGTTTGAGGCGAAAAGTACTGGGTTGTAATCCCAGAGTGATCGTCAACATCATTAAAGTAACACACAGATAATGATCCTCAAGTAGGAAGAAAGTAAGATCCTGGATTTCACTTTAAGCCCTATTCGGTCGATCTTAAAGACAAAGAGTTTTGTTGTTACGTTCATAAAGATATCAAATTGTGTAAAATTCATGTTTGATTATCACGTTTTGAAAATATTTACAAAAATCCCCCAACCACTGGGTCAGCATCCAATGGTATTAACGTCTAACTCCAATAATCCCTGATATTCGCATGCGAAATCGTAGGTCCTGGATTCCATTCCCGCCTGCGGAGGTCTCTGATGCCTACTGCTAAGGAGCCCCAGACTAAAGCAAAACAGCTATCCAATGCTTCCAGGTTTTCAATGGTGGCCTAGACGAGACCAGTTTGTGGTTTCATCTCTAAAATAATGAAATCTTCACTAATCACATTGGTTGATAAATTCTTTCAGCAGCGCGATTTGTCTGTTTCGACATTACACATTTTTTGAAACCATTAACCGATCAATGTTAGACCACCATTAGAAACCTGGAAGCACTGGACGGCCGTTTCGTCCTGGTATGGGACTCCTCAGCAGTGCGCATTCACGACTCCTGCACCGCGCAGGATTCGAACCCAGGACCTTCGGTAATGTGCGCGAACGCCCTAACCGATAGACCACTGGGCCAGTATCTAACGGTGTTAATGTTAAAAAAAAATGTGTAACTTAACAATCTTCACAACCCCGTAATGTTTCGATATTAATTGGTCATTATGAAATGTTTACTCAGCAGAAAAACTATTCGATTACTTCAAGACAAAATTTATTAGTACAATAATCTAGCTGCTCACATCTGACTGATCATGGAATTGTGATTACTGTCAAGCCTGTTTAGTCCCAAGCAATAGTTGGATTTTATTGATCAAGTTGTAATATGGTCACTTCACTTGATTATGTCTGTAATGTGTTGACAAGTCAGATGATAGTTAAAGTTAATTGACAGGAAATTCTACCTGATCTAAGTTTTATTCTAGTTGGTACTTGGCAGCAATATAGTCTATTTTTAGGTGTAAGAGGATTGATCTATTTTAACGAAATGAATTATTGTATAAGTTGGGAGTGGTTTTTCGAATTTGTATCGATTACAATTTTGGTGTATAATCATCACTGAGCAGATGGATCACTAGGTCTAGGCTTTTCGTTTATCATAAGATTTCGGTTAACCCATGAATTGCTTTTGTATGATCTATGGTGTGATACAATCCGATTTGTCTGTAATATAAATCACGTTTGTTTGGAGATATAAATAAAGTAAGTACTTTTGGACTCAAGGTAGAGAAGAGAGAGAAGCTTGCAAATAGTGGATCAGTAGCTGCTGGCTCAAGGCAAAAAGTTCTGGTCTAGGGTGTGAACTAGTCAATTTAGAGATATTTGGCTGTCAAGGAAACAGTAGACTCGAATTAGATCAAACTAGGAACACGATATTTACTGATGATTTGACGTCTGATATTGGTCAGCGGTTCCGAGAAATAACATGACCATTCCGGGTTGACCAACAGAGAAACATTGGTTAATACTTAGCAGTCATTTAGATGTAAGTAACTCAGTTCTACAATAGGTTACTCAGGTATCCACTAGTTCAGTCGTACCATTGCACAATGTGCAGAAAATTCGTAGCTCAGGTGGATGAATGTGGTGGTGTTTGGTTCTCTGAGCTGGATGTTTTGGTTGTGAAGCTTTCATTGCTCTTCTGAACAACATCATCAGCACAAACTTCAGATGATGTTGTTTAGAAGAACAATGAAAGCTCCACAACCTAAACATCCAGATCAGAGAACCAAACACCACCACAATTGCACAATGTGTCACTGCATATGACACAGTTTCAAATGCTACAAGAAGTAACAATTCATTCATGATTTCTGTTTTATTCAATAAACTGAACAGTACGTATAGAGAATCTTTTTGAGCATTTTGGGCTCAATATTGACTAGCATTGAACCAAAAAGGAAAAGCTAAAGACTAATGATCATTATTCTAGGGTTCGTTACTATATACTATATATATACACATAGAAATCCAGATCACAGGACACAAATAAACAAAGAATAACAATTACAGATAAATGAGCTAAAAAGTGACCAAAGTCTAAGGGAGAAAGGTAAGTAACAACTTGTCAACAAAATAGGAATAATGTTATTAATAATATATGGGTTAAAGTGAAGCTTATTATATAAAAAATTTAACATCAACCTGATGATCTAATTACTAAATAAGTGGACAATAAGACTATGTATTAGATAATAATTCGTATGTTGGTTTTCTAAATCACCAAGTTACTTTATTTCTTTGTATGGATTTGACGATATCAGTTATGCTTTACTAACAAATATCAACTAGATTTATAATAGCTTGTCAACTACTTGTCATCATTACTATAAAGTTTGGATGTATGCTTGAAAGTAGGTTTATTGAAAAAGAAGTTGGGAATAATCGTGATCAACCGAACAAGAATAGTCTTTTTTTTTAACCGGAAAATAGTGGTTTCAAACATTATTTTATGTAATAAAAATACTTACTTACTGGAACCCTAATGAAGCACTGGCTGCTAACCAGCATTCTCCAACCTACACTGTCCTAGGCCTTCCTTCCTAGTTATTTCAATCTTTTCATGTCAGGTCTCGATTCTCGGAGCAGTGTATTCCATCTCCTTTCCTTTGATCTTCAGGATTCCAAGTGAGAGCTTGCCTCACGATGGTGTCTAGCCAACAGATCAGGTGTATCTTAAGTTGATACCTATTTGTGAACACATATATCTTTTGGATAATGGCTGTGATAGTTCTCCGAGTTTCCACTTCATACAATAGAGCGCTTACTTTACCGATTCGTGCTTTCACATCTGCCCTAGTAATATAATATTTGCTACAAGTTCACTCATATGATTATGGTTTTACATCAGCTTTCTTTCGAATCTTCCCATATTGATAATTTTAATTTCAACTTTGCATGTTACTGAATTGACAGATGTTTGTTCATAACGTAGTCAATTATTCATGGCTTATGGTTTTTCACAACTTCCAATATTCCAGAGTATTCTATTGCCCACCATATTGAGTAATTGGATTATTTTAATCAATAGTTTTATTCCAAATGTATCTTTATCACAGCATACTAACGTGTATTCTCATTACCTTCCAACCTGCTTCATTTTTGTTAGCATTCTTTACACCTTTTTTAAACAAGTTTTGAGCAGAGGTTCGTGTTGTTTTGCTGATCAGTTGATGGATTATTTTAGTACGTTATTTTGTGGCTCTCATCAAGGGCGTTTTATCAGTCGTATAAATAAGCTTGAGTCGTGTGCTTGGTAACCTCAACCTTTCTGGGTGCCTGTGGAGTTCATTCTCTGCCCCTTATCAATACTTCTTGTTCTAGTTAGCGGGTCCTGAGACGATAGGATTAGAATAGCCTATCACGTCATTGCATCATTGATCTTCGTTCCGTTACCGAGTAAGGTGAACTCGTAATCGCATTGAAGTATATCGATTGACGAGCAAATCAATTCCCCTTGGAAAATAAATCCATTTCTCGACTAATGTTATTTACTCATCTTTTAAGATACTGCTGAAAATCATCAAACGGCCTTGTCATAAGGCTATTAAAAAAATATGTGTTTATTCGTTCAGTCTAATTTCCGGTATTTAGAACTGAGTTGTCGTATTTTTTTTAACTCAACATTCGTTTGTCGATCGAATATTTGATTGATCGATGAACATAAAAATGCTGAATGTTGGTTTGCATAAACTCAGAATGATTATCAGATTGAGAAAAGTTATTACGATTCTTACATTTTACCAAGGAAAGCTTTTACACAAATTCTAGAAAACTGTAAATAAATTTTTACATTCTTGGTTTTTAAATTTAGTTGTGACTCAAAATGAAATCTAAAAGCTGCTTTCGTCTTATTTGGGACTCATCAGCTTAGTACACTTGTTCACAAAAAGCTTGTATTTTGGTAATTTATGCCGTAGATGAGCTTTCTTGATTCCCCTACCTTATAACACAGTAGCTGTATAATACATATATGTCAGCAAAGATTGGCCGAATTTAATGAACGATATCAACGACGAAATACTTCAAACCTTACTGATGTAAATGACATTGGTGGTGTTTCATTTGACTCTGTAGAAACAGACATCAGATGGAGGTTAACAAATAAGGAATTATTGATGATTTCAATCTCTACAACTCTGTAAGGACAATTATCATGTGCTCAATAGTGATTAGCTTCATGGTCACCAGAATTCGTGACCAGTGGATTTCAGTTAGTTCAGGAGTGAAACAGTTACCCACCAAGGACAGTGGATGGTGGTTGCGCAACATCTTGGATTTATCAACACTGTTTGATGCCAACTCCTTGAACAAGAGTTTCAGCATTCCAATGAGACTGAAGTTTATGAGTTCAATTTCTTTTTGGTATGACTGTGAAATTCACACTGCTGTAGAATTGCATACTAAGAAAAATACAACCTCCTAGCGCTTTTAGATTTATTTCGATTGATGGTCTAACATAGATTAGTTCATGATTTCAATAAAACTCAAAAATATTCACAATCCTATACCAAAACCTATTCATATCTGTTTAAATAAACCTTCAAACATTTGATTTGATCCTTTCTCATTATAAATTTTCAATGACACAACATTTTATCGATTTAATCATCATGGCTAAATCAAACAGACCATCAGTATTCACTAACAATCATTCTTTAATTTTTAAAGTACATTTTATTATTTATATTTCTAATGATAAGAAAAACAAACTTATTATTTTTGTCAAATTCTTTCTTTTTTTCTTCCAAAAATCCCAAACAAAATTTTTGTTTATATCTAAATACAAAGAATTTTGTTTAAATTAACTCTGATAAATTATCGGAAATATGTTTTACTTATCATAAATAGTTTAACTAATCATTTACTTACTTATTCAACTACATTTTTACATGGTTAAACTACATGTACAAAATATTTTCAACATAAATATTGTGATATAAATGTACTGTACTAATCATAATTTTTTTGAAAAAAATAGAGAGTACGTAAACGAAAATTGAACACATTGATCAGTGTGAAAATCTATGTGTATCATAAAAGACTGTAAATGCAATTTTCGATGATCAAAATACTTTAGGTATTCAGTGGAAAATTGACTTTTATTTTTTATTTTGTTGTCTGCTGATGTTTTCACATTCTTTTTATGTTGTCCAGACACCTTCAGCAACAACGTACTGTGGGAGAGAATAAAACAGATTCCAGTGGAGTTGCAAACCAGGAAGAAGTAGTGGAAGTGGATAGGACACACACTACGAAAAGCACCTAACTGCGTCACAAGACAAGCCCTCACTTGGAACCCTCAAGTCAAAAGGAAAAGAGGAAGGCCAAGGAACACATTACGCCGAGAAATAGAGAAAGACATGAGAAGAATGAACAAAAATTGGACAGAACTGGAAAGGGAAGGCCATTACAGAGTTGGTTGGAGAAAAGCGGTTGACGGCCTATGCTCCATTGGGGGTAACAGGCGTAAGTAAGTAAGTAACAATTTTAAGTATGTATTGTGAGAGAACGTGTGGATTGGCAATGCATGGGCAACATTTCAAAACATGAACAATATGTAGAACACAGAACAACTCTTGACTGACACCAAAGTCACAATTTTCAATACAAATGTTACGACAGTTCTACTGTATGGGATGGAAACTTGAAGAATCACAAAAACCAGCATCCAGAAGATATAAGTGTTTGTTAACAGTTATCCAAGCAAAACACTGACGATCCTTTGGCCAAAGAGCATAAGAAGCAACTACTCAGGGAGAGAACAATTCAGATGCCAGCAGAATAAGATATTAAAGAAAGGGGAAAGGTGGGTAGGGCACATGTTGAGGAAAGTGCCCACCTGTATTACAAGACAAATTCTTAGTTGAATCCTCAAGGTTAAAAGAAAAGAGGAAGACCAAAGAACACATTACTCAGAGAAAAAGAGACAGACTTGAAAAGAATGAACTGGGAAGGCGCAGACAGAGTAGGTTAGAGAATGGTGGTCCGTGGCCTTTACTCTACTGGGAACAACAGGCGTAATTAAGTAAGTAAGGTTTTATTGATATATATTCTGCGGCACAGTTTTGGAGGTTTGCGGTTTTACACATTTGAAATCATCAATCAATCATTGTTAGACCACCATTAGAAACCTGGAAGCCGGCCCAGTGGTCCGCTGGTAAGGCGTTCGCCTACAATGCCGAAGGTCTCAGTTTCGAATCCTGCGAGGAGCAGGAGTTGTGGATGCGCACTGCTGATGAGTCCCATACCAGGACGAAACGGCCGTCCAGTGCTTCCAGGTTTCTAATGATGGTCTAACAATGATTGATTGATGATTAGATATTCATCAAGTATTTTGGGTTTCATTGGCTTCATTTTACCTTAATTCCAAGTACTTATTTGAAATGTAACATATTCCATTTGTAAACAGGAAACAATTATTTGTTTATCCACTGCTCTGTTTTTTTCGTATTGTTGTTGATTGTCAGCACTTATTTACTTAATTATGCCTGCTTCCCTCTAATGAAGCACCGGACACCGACCAGCATTCTCCAACCTACTGTATCCTGTGCCTTTCTTTCCAGTTCTATCCAAGTACTACTCATTCTTCTGATGTCTGCTTCTTATTCAAGTAGTAATGTGTTCTTTGATCTTCCTCTAATGCCTAGGGCTTTGGGGATTCCAAGTTGGGGCTTGCCTCATGCAGTAGTTAGATGCTTTCTTCAATGTGTGTCTTATCCTTCTCCAGCCTTCTTTCCCCAACTTCTTTCTCACTGTAGGTTGTTACTGATGGTATCTGGTCATTTCTTGTTATAACTGTTACTTAACTGGTCTGATATGCGATCTTGCCTTGTATGTATATAAATGGATGTCTGAATTATAAAAACTTTGGACTGGTAAGCATTGAACTTTTATTCTCCCTGTTTGTTTGAGGTTACTTAATATGAAGACCCAAACCGTCAATCATAGAGTATCAGTTATCTTGTCCTTGCTGTATATTCTTTGCTGAAAGATTGTCTATGCGTATCGATAGGCGTAAAGACAACAGTAAGTTAAATAACATGGAGTAAAAAATTCAAGGACAAATACTATTTCTTAGCCAAATCAGTTAATTTATTGACATTGCAAATTATATACACTTAGCAGATTAGTGATGAACTGTTAGTTCAATCGATTTGGTTTTAAAATGTTATGTAAACTATGTAAAATCAATAAGACTATAAGCAAACTTTTCAGAAGTTTAAACTTTTGATTCGTAAACTATTCAAGTATCTTCTTCGTTCCTCAAATTATTGTAATGTAAATAAATGTCTGGCAATTCAATTTTTGTAAATACTTATAATTTCTTGATTATTTTATGTTGCTGTTTAATTATGCATATGTGTTCAGAATGTACATATAAAATGAGAAAGTTGATGTAATGATGTACGATGTCTGGGACTGTTACTGATACACCATCATCCTATACTCACGTTCTCAAATGACAACTCTTTAAAATAAGCCCAATAATATACACTTATCATCGCGGAGAACCTGTCCATGCGAAGAACATGGCATTCTCATTTGGCAACTTTTGCTTGGCCTACTGAGTCATTTAGCACAGCTATCGTTTATCGAATCTCTCTCTCTGGATTGTGGCAAAAAAGTTCTGTACAACCGATCACCGGTTAGTTATAATAACGTGAAGTTATTATTTTTAACTTTAACCGATTCGGTTTTACAATTTTGCTAAAACCAGCGTTTTATAAATGAATAAGATTAGAATACAATGTTTATTGCAAATACTATGGCAATCATGGAAAGTACAGATTTAATATTTAATTAAGTAAATGTTAGTTTTCTCAGTAATGTCTACAAAACATCCATTTTGTACTTTTAAAACTGTACACAAATCCATACTAATTTTGAAATAATATTCTGTAAAAATTGAATAGATATCTCAAATACATTGATTCAACTATAGAAGAATATGTTTTCTTCCAGGTTTTTTTGATTCAGAAAATGTACTCTTTTCACCTAGATCTCAAGTCGACGTAGAACAGTCTTAACAATTAGAAAGAACATCACTGTCACATGTTAGACTGATGAAAACCGATAAAATTCAATTTACGAATGAGTCAAAAAAGAAATGAGCATTCTGATTGGTTACTTTGTCATTTTGTCTAGCAAGTGGTCAATGATTTCATTGGACAAATGAATTGAGTTTAAAATGAAGGTCATTCTCTGTCTGGTTTAAACACACAAGTCACAAAGTTACATAATTTCTATGTTAGAAAATAGTTGATAAATTTATGAGTCCAACGAACTCTGTCCATGTAGGAAAATTGTTCCATTGCATCTTGAGTTCCATATTCTTTTACAAATAGCTCTGGGTGTGGTTGGAATACTCTTATGTGTCACTGTTGTGTTACATAATTTATACTGATTGTAAATTGGAGAAAATACAGTACTTTATACTGTTTTTGGATAAACAAAACTTAAATTGTTCAACATGCCTACTAATTTTTATCAATTCATATTATGAAGCTTAGTTCAATATCAATTTCCACTCATGAAAACAGTTTAATTGTTTTACTCATTGTAGGATTCAAATCTCTACTTACCATTAATCTTGAATTAAGTTTTCAGAATTTTCCTGTCAAGATTTTCAAGTTTTTCTTTGTATCATATAAATGTTGACAGTGTTTGTGCCTTTACATTTATAATCCATGTTTTCCATCTAAATCTATGCATCAAGTAAAACGTGGTAATGACAAACACTATTGATTTTTCAATGTTCTTAATAAAATCCAAACCGAACAGCTGAAAAACAATAACAAACTATGCCTAGTCTAATCAATGAATATGAGTTGTTTTGTATAGCGATAAAGGAAAATATAGGTGTGTATTGTTTGCTTTGTTTAAGTGAAATAATCTACTTCGATTTCATTGATTTTTTTCTTCCAGTCACATTTATATCCCCTTAAACTTAATTTAATTATATGCTTATTACAGTGTAAAATATCAAGGATTTCTAAATGTATTGGTTGGTGGACAGATTGTACTAACGTATATACATACTTATTACTTCGTTTTGAATGGATACATTTATCTTCATCAGCTTGATAACTCTCATTTTATTCATCAATGTTGAAGGAAATCTAAGAACAATTCATCATCATTCACAAATCTCCACAGAATTATATAATAATAATAGTAATAATGATAGTAATAACAGTTGGATTATCAACAGTCTGCTTATATTGTCAAAAGTTATGAATGGAAGTTACCAAATCAATAACAATAATACTACTTATGGAATTAATCTATCAAATATATCTACAATGAGTTGGATAAATAGAAGTAAACAAGACTGGAACTTATGTAAGATTTAGAGCTGAAGTTCTATTTGAGTGTTTTTTTTTTAATTTATTTTGATTTTAGTTACTTTTTTAAACAGGAGCTAAATTCAATTCATGTGACGTTGTTTGATGTAGGCGTAGGGTGGAAGAAAGTTAGGGGCGGTTAGACCAAAATATGACACCAAACGATGAAGTCACTGACCACTGGAGTGAGCCATGTTAGTATGTGTAGACAAAGTGGTTAAGGTCGACAAGACAATATTATGCGATGGTGAGAGACTTGGTATGACATGATTAAAAATCTTTTGTAATTGTTCAGGTGTATCCATTCTTTGTCTTCTCTCGGATTCTAGTCTTGTGAATTCCTCATGACCTTTTGATTTCCCTTATTACATTTATTTCACTGGATCATACTTCTTGAATCATTTCTTCAAACCCTAATCTTCTCTGTTACCATTAATACTACTACAACCTCTACTACCATGAGATTCGAGCTGACAGTTCCATCTCTCTTTGATAATGCAGTCTGATAACTTAAACTATTGTTCATACGTATTACGTTCCACGTTGTAGCTGACTGAATGAACTTAAATTCACCTCAATTTCATGAATGTTTGTCAGTATTGGTATTAGAATGAAGGGTTTTCAGTAATGATTAGAAATAGATTTGAAAAGTTCACTCCAATACAGGTATGAAAGTTACAGAGGAAGTGTAAAAGAACTCACATTAATCATGAGTAATATTAATAAGAGTGATTTATAAGGGGCTAGTTTAATAATACAGCGATAATAATAAAATGAATCCTTCTTATATTTCTGAATGTATCAGTGAAATTATCATATCGTATTGTCAAAAAGCTGTTTTGAGGCATACTCTCAAGTAACGTGCCTTCATTAATTCAGTTCTCATTCAGGAATACCATTATATTAGAGAATGCCGAGTAAAATACGGCTTCTCAGACCTATTGTAGTGAAGGAGAACACAGGTGAGGCAACCGGATTGTATTTACGAAATATCGTAAATCGTTAATTTGCAAAATATCAGTTCATCATATCGAACTGGATTGTTCTTGTTGCAAAACATCAATCCATTGTCACTATTCATGTGTTTCATACAAATTCCATTGTGTTCTAACTCTTCCTTTCTTGATCTTCCCCCATCTGCTGCTGCCAGACATTACGTTGACACTCACGTCATATACTACTTATAAGTAGCTCATACCACACTATGAATGAGTACTAGTTCAGTTAGTTTGTTCATTTTAAACATCAAGAACTTAGGGTTACCTTCAAAAATCCATAAATCATAGTCGTTATTCTTTTGTCTTTGCACGTTTATTCTAATTTTCAACTTCTTTGTTAGTTTTATTGAGTTTTTTTTCATATAATATAATCTGCCTGTCATGAGATACAGAATTTCACATAAAAAATGCATTAGCCATTATTTTAAATGTTATTGAATTGTCAGCCCTTGAGATTCATTAAATGCTTGCTAGTAACTAACGCTTACTGGTTTTTTTCCCAAGTTCCATTAAGAATCCATTACTAATGAATTTTATTCATTGTCTGGTGTGAAATAAATATCACCGCATTCTATAGATAATGGTCGAGCATTATCGCACATTAACTGAAGTCAGAAATGTAAGGACAATACACTACATATGAAAGTTCTGGATTCAATCCTTGGTAAAGTTATGGATGGCTAACTGCTATGAAGTTTTATGCTAGAATAAAACATATGTTCATTATTTCCGGCATTTGAATGGTCAGCCAATGCTATAAACTATAAGAAGTTGAGTCTTTTCGTAACACTTTCTTTTGATTGAAATCTTGTCACAACTTGTTTAAAGTAATTCTCATTTAAAAAATTCATTTGTTTAAGTAATACAACTCTATATATGTATGTAAGTAATATAGATTTCTATAGGATTTATGATCAAAATGCATTTTGGCTTTTTTTTCTGAGATTTTATTAGTAGAAAAGATAAGCTGATTAAAAAGCGTCTGAAAATCTAACATTCAATAACTTGTCCAAATACCTTCACACTTGTAAAGACTTTTGTTCATATTTAAATTTTAGGATGTATTGAACAGTTAGGGATTTTACTCCACACTTTTCGTTGAGTTTCAGTCCACATATGACGTTAGTCATTGTTTCCACAATTGGAATCACGAACTGATCTTAATTAGACCACTGGTGAACGAGAAAACCGTTTTGTCCTAACATCAGACTCTTCAGTAATGAATGAGTACCGAATAAATCAATACAGAGAATGGGACATAAGACCAGTGTTGCACGCAAATTTGTAACCTCTAAATCACTTAACTGGTATCAGATGCTCTATATGTCTAAATTCCATCGATTTTACGACAATATGAAATTACCATAGATTGCATGTGATGGGTATTGGTCTCACACCCAATACGGACCCTACCGGTCACTATATTGATCTGTAAATATTAGTCATTCCATTCTCTTGTATTCCTAAGCCTCTTAACCACTATCACGTGACAAATACTAAACACCAATCAGAATTAAACCCTAGCATCATTGTGGTTGTGTCTCGTTCTCTGAGCTGGACCTTTTGATTGTAGAGCTTTCATTGTTCTTCTGAACAACATCATCAGCACAAACTTCATAGGACGAAACACAACCACATTCATCCACCTGAGCTACAAATTTTCTCCACCATCTCAAAACTCTAGCATCAGAAAACCCGAATCTGCTCCAAAATGCTTAGTGGTCCACAACTCAATAGCTCCTTTCACTCTACTTTGCCTGTATCTTACTCTAGAAGTCCCTTGTCAACCTCCACAAAATTCGTTATCTTTCAAACAGACACAGTTTATATACTAAACTTATCAGACCAAATCACACCACAGGATGAAAAAAATACATTTATGCATGGAAAAGCCAAAAATAACTGTGAATAGGAAAGTCTGTTAATGATAAGCTGGCAAAAGATTAAGAATAGTAGTTAGTGAATTAATCAAGAGCTTATGACAAAACGAATATAAATGTGTAGTGATCTAATTACTGAACAACTAACTATACAATGAGAAACTATCTTAACAGTAATCCCTAAGTTAGTCCTAGGAGTTACCACTTCTCTAATCTTTCTTCTGATGTACCACTAGCCCTGTAGTTCTGATCGTATCCTATTCACATAGAAATCTGCTTGAATACCATTGTAATGAACGAGAACACAGGTGGGTCAACCGGATTGTGTTAAACGAAGATTACAGAGTCACTCAGTAAAATCGGAAAACCATATCGTCAACCGTTAATTTGCAAAATATCAGTCCATCATATCGAACTGGACTGTCCCTATTGCAAAACATCAATCCATTGTCAATATTCATTGTGTTCTAACTCCTCCTTTCTTGATCTTCCCCCATCTTCTGCTGCCAGACATTACGTTGACACTCACGTCATATACTACTTACAAGTAGCTCGCACCACACTATTTATTCATCTCTGTTGATAATATATACTGGGGAAAATCAAAATCAACAAACGTATTCACATGTAGATGAGTTTCAATCTCTTTGTTGAAAGCTATCAATCTTCCACTCACTATAACATCATGGTAATGTATTTATCAGAAAGAAAAGCTAAATTTCTCAACATGAATGCTGTTGAAAGTTAATAGGCTGAGTGAATCTTGACAAATCACGTGTCCATGTTAATTTACCGTCTCAAGGTTAAAAGCGTTAAAGGTATATTAAGTAGACAATTTCATCAGAATCGAGATATCGATCATTATCCTTTTGCACTGGAACTTGAAATAACTATCAATCAAAATAAAAGTTAGAACTTTCAATCTAGGCGTCCAACAAGTTCTAGTGTATAGAGTGGAAACATGGAGAACTAACATAGCCAAAACTTATTAAAAGTATACAGGTATTCATAAACAGTTCTCTAATCAAGATACTCCAGATCCGCTGAACTCATACTACTGGCAATAACCACCATCCAACTGAGAAATAAAATTAGGAACACATTGTGGAAATCATCCAACTGAATCACGAGACAACCTCTATCTTAGAATCCTTCAGATCACAGGAAAAGAGGTAGATCAAAGAACTCATTGTTCTGGGAATCTCAGGTAGACATCAAAACAATGAACACAACTGAGAACAAACGAATAGTAGAGTACAAAGCAGAGTTGGTTATAGGATAGTAGTCGTCAGCATATGTTCCATGTGGAGTAATAGGTTTAAATAATCAAGTAAATAAGAGATGACAGTGAGTGATGATGAATTAATTTCATTACGGATTAAATGAAACTGAGAATCTGAAACATCACGTTTCAATTCACTTGTCTAAAGCAAACATACCAAATGCAATCTCATTGTGGGACAGCACAAACTAGCTTCCACCTGAGTAAGAAGTCAGTTAAAAGTGCTGAAGGTGGATAGGCTACGAATTGCGGAAATCATTGAGCAACTTTAGAGGCTTAGCGTTCGCGCGCGATACCGGCAATTCTAGGTTCGATTCTCACCTTAGACAATAGATGCACACTGCTGGTTAATTTATTACTAGGACGAAACGTTATTCCAGTTCTTCCAATCATTGAATAATCTATGGTTTCAATGAAACTCATCAGTCTCCCCAACCTTATATTGACAAATCTTCCTAGATATCATTGTGAAGGTTGGTTATTGGATTACAAATAGCTACCAAGAGGTGCTGAACATTCACTGTGTCTTAGCATGACACTCTTCATCTGTGTACTGTACCGTTTAGGCATCGAATCTTAGGGTTGTATAAACTTAATCACTCACATCAGTCTGAATTGATTATACTGCCATATTATTGTAGTATACTGCAGGGGGAAAAACTATCCCGAAATCCATGTTATATAACATTTGGCTTTGTTCTGTCTTTTCTTTTTTTAATGATTTGCACTGAAATAAATCATTTACACAAACTAAAGAAGATAACTTTCATTTAGAAGCAGCGATTATTTTATTATTCTTTATAATGCTTCATATATATATTAACTGAAGCGTAATTCATGTATATTTTGTAATTCGGTACATTTGCATAGGTAAGAAACAATTGTAAAGTGCATCGCTTATCATTGAAATAATGAACAATCCTTGTTAACAAAATACAAAAAGGTTGAACATATACAATAAAGCGGTATATACTTATATAAATGTGTGTGTGTGTGTGTGTGTATTGTAATTCAAGCTGTTCAACAGAGTGAAATTTTTAACTACTTAAATTCATCAAAGATAAATTTTAGCGTTTAATTTTTGAAGATAGAAAATAATCTCAAAACGAGACATTGGATTGAAACATCAAACATATGACCAAAAGATTTAGTTTCATTTTCATTATTTAATAATACAGCAGGAAGATTCTTTGAAATGATCGTTTCCAAATTAAAAGTATTCTAGAATGCTGATTAGTATCAGAGTATTCATGAAACAGATTAGTTGACTAAAATAAAAGTATACTGAGATGAAATTAAACACAACAATTGAAAATAGTTTTCAATACAGAAAGATGCTGTCCAAAGATTTATTGTGCTTGATTGTTTGTTGGATAATATTTCGATAATATTTCCAGATTCCACAGAAGTTGATGTGAACGAACTCTCATGAGATTGCATTTTCTTATGTTTGCTTTAGACGAATGAATTGAAATGTGATGTTTCATATTCTCAGTTTCATTCAATCCCTAATGAAGTTAATTCATCATCACTCACTGTCATCTCTTATTTACTGTATTATTTTAACCTATTACTACACATGGAACATATGCTGACGACCACTATCCTCTAAACAATTCTGTTTTGTACTCTACTATTCGTTTGTTCCCAGTTTTGATCATTGTTTTGATGTCTACCTGATATTCCCAGAACAATGAGTTCTTTGATCTACCTCTTTTCCTGTGATCTGAAGGATTCTAAGATAGGGCTTGTCTCGTGATGCAGTTGGATGATTTTCACAATGTGTTCCTAATTTTATTTCTCAGTTGGATGGTGGTTCGTTCTCTCCGACAGTAAGTTGTTGTTAGTAGTGTGTGTTCAGTGGATCTGGAGTATCTTGATTAGACAATTTTTTATGAATACCTGTATGTTTTGAGTGTTGGTGTTTTGTCAGTTCTCCAAGTTTTCACTCTATACACTAGGACCTTTTGGACGCTTAGACTGAACCTCTTCAACTAAACTTAAATTTTCAGCTCACCGTTGAATCATCTCAAAATGTCTCTTGTTCAATTCAGACACGTACAAAGTAAAATAATTGTCATCAGTGGCATTCGATGATCATCTCAAGATGCTACAAACTCTTGCCGTTTAAAACTTTAACATTGAACATTCATTCAATAATCCCGGGGATTTAATATTCTCCCTGTGTTCTCAATGTCCTGAAATTAATCGCTGATGGTATTGTCGAACAGTCATACACTAATACAGATCAGCTGTAGATTGAGTCCTGGTTTTCAATATTACTTGAAATAAAACCAATCTGTGACTTATACAACCTACTAATTAAAAAAATGAGTTATTTATTTCACAGAAATTGGAAACCATAAATTAATTAGTAATTGGATTCATAAAGGAAACATCGCATCTCATGTTAAACAACTACAAACCATCAACTTTTTTTCATATTTATGCTCTTACCTATATCCTTAGATGATACCGATGTCATAATAATAATAATAATTGATCAACTGGAGTTAGAATATACCATGTTCAGTGTTTAAAAGATCACGATTTTCCGCCTACTGTATTCATGATATATTCTTTCTTAGTCATACACGTGAAATTCCTAAGTTCCTAGTCATATTTTACGCATAAATCACATGATTCTATACGTCAAATCTAAAAACCCGAATGCATCACTTATAAGAAATCATTCCAAGTTTCCAATGACATAAAGCTCAATATAACATCTTTGTAATAACTTGGCTTTATTTTCAATGAAAGAAACTATCTTTTTAGTTAATGAGTCAAATAAAAGTTTATGATTTTAAAATAAAATAAACCAGTTGTTTTAATGAATACTTATTCTTTCGTTTATTCCGAAAAACTTGTGATGAATTCTATGTGAGAGATAGTTTATGTTCAGTATTCGGATATGGTAATCTGAAGCAAAGTTTTAATCTGGAATTCTGTGGAAGCTATTAAGATTTTATGACTTACTTACCTAGGTTAACTAAAAAACTGAACTGAAGTTTTGTTCCAGTATGGACCTCCTCAGCAGTGAGCATCCATGACCCCGCCGGGGGTTAAACTCAAGATCTCCAGGTTAAGCATTAAACGGTTGACCTTACTAAGTAATGAATCGATAGTTTACATTTCCAACATTTTCAATCCTTAGCTCAGTAATAATTATATTTCCATATGTGAATACCTTCAATAGATAATTCTTCTAGTTCTAATTAGATGCTGTAACTGTTAGATTTCAAAAACTTGAACTATCAGCCAGTTATTCAACAACCTCAATGATTATTTACTGTAGTGAGAAATTCTGCCTCAGTATAATGTAGTGTAAGTATTGATAGGCTGAGCCAACATAGCCTTGTCATGGCTTTTCAACAAACTAATTAACCTTTTCTTCTTGAGTTAATACTCACATGTCTTTTGACCTTGTCAATTATTCGCTCATAACCTTGGTTGTTTTTAATCGAGTGTGTGTGTATACCTGACTTTGCTTATCTCAACTCTAACTTATTTTTGCCTCACTATAAAGACGTAGTCATGCCTGATCACATCGAGTTAGCTCACTCGTCTTCTCCACTTCGCTATTATGCTTGATATTTTCTTGTCTGTCTGCATGCATTCACCCAACTTGAACATCATTGAACTGCTCATTACAGCCGTCGTACAAACAGGATTCACCTAAGTATAATATACGGAAATGTAAAGGAAGATTTATATGTTATTTATCAAGTATGAACAACTTGTAAATAGGAACGTTTATTGTTAAGCATTCGCTTAGTTGAAAAAATAAGGGGCCTGAAAGTTTGAACTGGACATTATGATCTGAGTCAATCTCTTATTTTTCCACATATATCTAACTACTTACAAGTAGTACTTAGTGTTTCCTGATAAAATTCAATATAAATAAGAATGAACAACCATAATTTCTTGTCTATTCAACAACATTAAACTCATTCACTTTCTATTTGTTGATTATTTAATTAAAAATTTATCAACCGAAACGCATAATTAATTTGTAAATGTTAAACAGTCAAATTACAAATCTGTCAAGGTTAACACACCATAAATTAATCATTTATATACAACAGTACACACACACATCAGGTAAAACAACACATTGGTGACTCATCAGCGTCAGTGGTGAATTACCTTGTTTTGAAAGAAAATTTACATTTGTCGAGAATGTGTGCACAAATGTGTGTATGTTGTAGTTAATCTATTCATAATTACCTCTCGCGTATATTTGTTTGTTTAAACACTAAAATGCTAGACATATTGGCATTGGGATATCTTTCTGTTCATTTGTCTATCTAGACTGGGGAGAATAATCATTATCTGTCTATCCCATTACTTATGTGTCTGTAGGCTGATGTTATTAGGATTACTATTTTAAGAATTATACTAAATATAGAATTCATGCATACATGATATCATCGTAAAATTCACATTCAACTACTATTAATCAAAAAACAATCATACCATTGAATAACTCAACGAAATAAATTTTTTACTTGCCTTATCTTAAGTAATTTTCCACCACATTCTTCTTCACTATCTAATTATTTACATACTTCTTATTACGTAATGGTTTCAATGTTTTGTAATGATTATTTTAAGTCTATTTATTCAAGTTTGACCTACTACTATTTCCAATATTGCACTATTGTTAAAAACTGTTTGTTATCGTATTTTATTATTCTTACCATTGTTAACAGTACACTTGTCTTCCTACTATGAACTTACACTTTTACCTATTATGGGTAGTGACGTCGACGGACATGGAAATGTTTGTGTATGTCCTAGGACCTGACAAAGTGGCCTATACATATGTGTCCAGGTCTGAAACCCTTACGGATACATTTGGTAGATTCCACAGACTTCGATATAGTGGTTTGGTTGTAACGGATTCAAGTATTATCACATTTATCACTCTTAATCCGGGAGGGGGGGTCTCAAAATCAACAACAACTTTAGGGTGGAGGATTGTGAGTAACAGAAATTGTTAGATAGATAATTGGGCACGTTCTCATTTTGTAATCAATACTTAATTTCGTGACAAGCTGGAATACCGTATATCTAATTCTTTTGAAATACTATCACGATTGTTATCCTAATTGGTTTTCTATGTACCTTTGACCCATGTAATTTTAGTCCCCATACTTTGTCATGTCCTAGGACATACACAAACATTTCATGTCCGTCGACGTCACTACCATAATAGGTAAAGTGTAAGTTCATAGTAGGAAGACAAGTGTACTGTTAACAATGGTAAGAATAATAAAATACGATAACAAACAGTTTTTAACAATAGTGCAATATTGGAAATAGTAGTAGGTCAAACTTGAATAAATAGACTTAAAATAATCATTACAAAACATTGAAACCATTACGTAATAAGAAGTATGTAAATAATTAGATAGTGAAGAAGAATGTGGTGGAAAATTACTTAAGATAAGGCAAGTAAAAAATTTATTTCGTTGAGTTATTCAATGGTATGATTGTTTTTTGATTAATAGTAGTTGAATGTGAATTTTACGATGATATCATGTATGCATGAATTCTATATTTAGTATAATTCTTAAAATAGTAATCCTAATAACATCAGCCTACAGACACATAAGTAATGGGATAGACAGATAATGATTATTCTCCCCAGTCTAGATAGACAAATGAACAGAAAGATATCCCAATGCCAATATGTCTAGCATTTTAGTGTTTAAACAAACAAATATACGCGAGAGGTAATTATGAATAGATTAACTACAACATACACACATTTGTGCACACATTCTCGACAAATGTAAATTTTCTTTCAAAACAAGGTAATTCACCACTGACGCTGATGAGTCACCAATGTGTTGTTTTACCTGATGTGTGTGTGTACTGTTGTATATAAATGATTAATTTATGGTGTGTTAACCTTGACAGATTTGTAATTTGACTGTTTAACATTTACAAATTAATTATGCGTTTCGGTTGATAAATTTTTAATTAAATAATCAACAAATAGAAAGTGAATGAGTTTAATGTTGTTGAATAGACAAGAAATTATGGTTGTTCATTCTTATTTATATTGAATTTTATCAGGAAACACTAAGTACTACTTGTAAGTAGTTAGATATATGTGGAAAAATAAGAGATTGACTCAGATCATAATGTCCAGTTCAAACTTTCAGGCCCCTTATTTTTTCAACTAAGCGAATGCTTAACAATAAACGTTCCTATTTACAAGTTGTTCATACTTGATAAATAACATATAAATCTTCCTTTACATTTCCGTATATTATACTTAGGTGAATCCTGTTTGTACGACGGCTGTAATGAGCAGTTCAATGATGTTCAAGTTGGGTGAATGCATGCAGACAGACAAGAAAATATCAAGCATAATAGCGAAGTGGAGAAGACGAGTGAGCTAACTCGATGTGATCAGGCATGACTACGTCTTTATAGTGAGGCAAAAATAAGTTAGAGTTGAGATAAGCAAAGTCAGGTATACACACACACTCGATTAAAAACAACCAAGGTTATGAGCGAATAATTGACAAGGTCAAAAGACATGTGAGTATTAACTCAAGAAGAAAAGGTTAATTAGTTTGTTGAAAAGCCATGACAAGGCTATGTTGGCTCAGCCTATCAATACTTACACTACATTATACTGAGGCAGAATTTCTCACTACAGTAAATAATCATTGAGGTTGTTGAATAACTGGCTGATAGTTCAAGTTTTTGAAATCTAACAGTTACAGCATCTAATTAGAACTAGAAGAATTATCTATTGAAGGTATTCACATATGGAAATATAATTATTACTGAGCTAAGGATTGAAAATGTTGGAAATGTAAACTATCGATTCATTACTTAGTAAGGTCAACCGTTTAATGCTTAACCTGGAGATCTTGAGTTTAACCCCCGGCGGGGTCATGGATGCTCACTGCTGAGGAGGTCCATACTGGAACAAAACTTCAGTTCAGTTTTTTAGTTAACCTAGGTAAGTAAGTCATAAAATCTTAATAGCTTCCACAGAATTCCAGATTAAAACTTTGCTTCAGATTACCATATCCGAATACTGAACATAAACTATCTCTCACATAGAATTCATCACAAGTTTTTCGGAATAAACGAAAGAATAAGTATTCATTAAAACAACTGGTTTATTTTATTTTAAAATCATAAACTTTTATTTGACTCATTAACTAAAAAGATAGTTTCTTTCATTGAAAATAAAGCCAAGTTATTACAAAGATGTTATATTGAGCTTTATGTCATTGGAAACTTGGAATGATTTCTTATAAGTGATGCATTCGGGTTTTTAGATTTGACGTATAGAATCATGTGATTTATGCGTAAAATATGACTAGGAACTTAGGAATTTCACGTGTATGACTAAGAAAGAATATATCATGAATACAGTAGGCGGAAAATCGTGATCTTTTAAACACTGAACATGGTATATTCTAACTCCAGTTGATCAATTATTATTATTATTATGACATCGGTATCATCTAAGGATATAGGTAAGAGCATAAATATGAAAAAAAGTTGATGGTTTGTAGTTGTTTAACATGAGATGCGATGTTTCCTTTATGAATCCAATTACTAATTAATTTATGGTTTCCAATTTCTGTGAAATAAATAACTCATTTTTTTAATTAGTAGGTTGTATAAGTCACAGATTGGTTTTATTTCAAGTAATATTGAAAACCAGGACTCAATCTACAGCTGATCTGTATTAGTGTATGACTGTTCGACAATACCATCAGCGATTAATTTCAGGACATTGAGAACACAGGGAGAATATTAAATCCCCGGGATTATTGAATGAATGTTCAATGTTAAAGTTTTAAACGGCAAGAGTTTGTAGCATCTTGAGATGATCATCGAATGCCACTGATGACAATTATTTTACTTTGTACGTGTCTGAATTGAACAAGAGACATTTTGAGATGATTCAACGGTGAGCTGAAAATTTAAGTTTAGTTGAAGAGGTTCAGTCTAAGCGTCCAAAAGGTCCTAGTGTATAGAGTGAAAACTTGGAGAACTGACAAAACACCAACACTCAAAACATACAGGTATTCATAAAAAATTGTCTAATCAAGATACTCCAGATCCACTGAACACACACTACTAACAACAACTTACTGTCGGAGAGAACGAACCACCATCCAACTGAGAAATAAAATTAGGAACACATTGTGAAAATCATCCAACTGCATCACGAGACAAGCCCTATCTTAGAATCCTTCAGATCACAGGAAAAGAGGTAGATCAAAGAACTCATTGTTCTGGGAATATCAGGTAGACATCAAAACAATGATCAAAACTGGGAACAAACGAATAGTAGAGTACAAAACAGAATTGTTTAGAGGATAGTGGTCGTCAGCATATGTTCCATGTGTAGTAATAGGTTAAAATAATACAGTAAATAAGAGATGACAGTGAGTGATGATGAATTAACTTCATTAGGGATTGAATGAAACTGAGAATATGAAACATCACATTTCAATTCATTCGTCTAAAGCAAACATAAGAAAATGCAATCTCATGAGAGTTCGTTCACATCAACTTCTGTGGAATCTGGAAATATTATCGAAATATTATCCAACAAACAATCAAGCACAATAAATCTTTGGACAGCATCTTTCTGTATTGAAAACTATTTTCAATTGTTGTGTTTAATTTCATCTCAGTATACTTTTATTTTAGTCAACTAATCTGTTTCATGAATACTCTGATACTAATCAGCATTCTAGAATACTTTTAATTTGGAAACGATCATTTCAAAGAATCTTCCTGCTGTATTATTAAATAATGAAAATGAAACTAAATCTTTTGGTCATATGTTTGATGTTTCAATCCAATGTCTCGTTTTGAGATTATTTTCTATCTTCAAAAATTAAACGCTAAAATTTATCTTTGATGAATTTAAGTAGTTAAAAATTTCACTCTGTTGAACAGCTTGAATTACAATACACACACACACACACACACATTTATATAAGTATATACCGCTTTATTGTATATGTTCAACCTTTTTGTATTTTGTTAACAAGGATTGTTCATTATTTCAATGATAAGCGATGCACTTTACAATTGTTTCTTACCTATGCAAATGTACCGAATTACAAAATATACATGAATTACGCTTCAGTTAATATATATATGAAGCATTATAAAGAATAATAAAATAATCGCTGCTTCTAAATGAAAGTTATCTTCTTTAGTTTGTGTAAATGATTTATTTCAGTGCAAATCATTAAAAAAAGAAAAGACAGAACAAAGCCAAATGTTATATAACATGGATTTCGGGATAGTTTTTCCCCCTGCAGTATACTACAATAATATGGCAGTATAATCAATTCAGACTGATGTGAGTGATTAAGTTTATACAACCCTAAGATTCGATGCCTAAACGGTACAGTACACAGATGAAGAGTGTCATGCTAAGACACAGTGAATGTTCAGCACCTCTTGGTAGCTATTTGTAATCCAATAACCAACCTTCACAATGATATCTAGGAAGATTTGTCAATATAAGGTTGGGGAGACTGATGAGTTTCATTGAAACCATAGATTATTCAATGATTGGAAGAACTGGAATAACGTTTCGTCCTAGTAATAAATTAACCAGCAGTGTGCATCTATTGTCTAAGGTGAGAATCGAACCTAGAATTGCCGGTATCGCGCGCGAACGCTAAGCCTCTAAAGTTGCTCAATGATTTCCGCAATTCGTAGCCTATCCACCTTCAGCACTTTTAACTGACTTCTTACTCAGGTGGAAGCTAGTTTGTGCTGTCCCACAATGAGATTGCATTTGGTATGTTTGCTTTAGACAAGTGAATTGAAACGTGATGTTTCAGATTCTCAGTTTCATTTAATCCGTAATGAAATTAATTCATCATCACTCACTGTCATCTCTTATTTACTTGATTATTTAAACCTATTACTCCACATGGAACATATGCTGACGACTACTATCCTATAACCAACTCTGCTTTGTACTCTACTATTCGTTTGTTCTCAGTTGTGTTCATTGTTTTGATGTCTACCTGAGATTCCCAGAACAATGAGTTCTTTGATCTACCTCTTTTCCTGTGATCTGAAGGATTCTAAGATAGAGGTTGTCTCGTGATTCAGTTGGATGATTTCCACAATGTGTTCCTAATTTTATTTCTCAGTTGGATGGTGGTTATTGCCAGTAGTATGAGTTCAGCGGATCTGGAGTATCTTGATTAGAGAACTGTTTATGAATACCTGTATACTTTTAATAAGTTTTGGCTATGTTAGTTCTCCATGTTTCCACTCTATACACTAGAACTTGTTGGACGCCTAGATTGAAAGTTCTAACTTTTATTTTGATTGATAGTTATTTCAAGTTCCAGTGCAAAAGGATAATGATCGATATCTCGATTCTGATGAAATTGTCTACTTAATATACCTTTAACGCTTTTAACCTTGAGACGGTAAATTAACATGGACACGTGATTTGTCAAGATTCACTCAGCCTATTAACTTTCAACAGCATTCATGTTGAGAAATTTAGCTTTTCTTTCTGATAAATACATTACCATGATGTTATAGTGAGTGGAAGATTGATAGCTTTCAACAAAGAGATTGAAACTCATCTACATGTGAATACGTTTGTTGATTTTGATTTTCCCCAGTATATATTATCAACAGAGATGAATAAATAGTGTGGTGCGAGCTACTTGTAAGTAGTATATGACGTGAGTGTCAACGTAATGTCTGGCAGCAGAAGATGGGGGAAGATCAAGAAAGGAGGAGTTAGAACACAATGAATATTGACAATGGATTGATGTTTTGCAATAGGGACAGTCCAGTTCGATATGATGGACTGATATTTTGCAAATTAACGGTTGACGATATGGTTTTCCGATTTTACTGAGTGACTCTGTAATCTTCGTTTAACACAATCCGGTTGACCCACCTGTGTTCTCGTTCATTACAATGGTATTCAAGCAGATTTCTATGTGAATAGGATACGATCAGAACTACAGGGCTAGTGGTACATCAGAAGAAAGATTAGAGAAGTGGTAACTCCTAGGACTAACTTAGGGATTACTGTTAAGATAGTTTCTCATTGTATAGTTAGTTGTTCAGTAATTAGATCACTACACATTTATATTCGTTTTGTCATAAGCTCTTGATTAATTCACTAACTACTATTCTTAATCTTTTGCCAGCTTATCATTAACAGACTTTCCTATTCACAGTTATTTTTGGCTTTTCCATGCATAAATGTATTTTTTTCATCCTGTGGTGTGATTTGGTCTGATAAGTTTAGTATATAAACTGTGTCTGTTTGAAAGATAACGAATTTTGTGGAGGTTGACAAGGGACTTCTAGAGTAAGATACAGGCAAAGTAGAGTGAAAGGAGCTATTGAGTTGTGGACCACTAAGCATTTTGGAGCAGATTCGGGTTTTCTGATGCTAGAGTTTTGAGATGGTGGAGAAAATTTGTAGCTCAGGTGGATGAATGTGGTTGTGTTTCGTCCTATGAAGTTTGTGCTGATGATGTTGTTCAGAAGAACAATGAAAGCTCTACAATCAAAAGGTCCAGCTCAGAGAACGAGACACCACCACAATGATGCTAGGGTTTAATTCTGATTGGTGTTTAGTATTTGTCACGTGATAGTGGTTAAGAGGCTTAGGAATACAAGAGAATGGAATGACTAATATTTACAGATCAATATAGTGACCGGTAGGGTCCGTATTGGGTGTGAGACCAATACCCATCACATGCAATCTATGGTAATTTCATATTGTCGTAAAATCGATGGAATTTAGACATATAGAGCATCTGATACCAGTTAAGTGATTTAGAGGTTACAAATTTGCGTGCAACACTGGTCTTATGTCCCATTCTCTGTATTGATTTATTCGGTACTCATTCATTACTGAAGAGTCTGATGTTAGGACAAAACGGTTTTCTCGTTCACCAGTGGTCTAATTAAGATCAGTTCGTGATTCCAATTGTGGAAACAATGACTAACGTCATATGTGGACTGAAACTCAACGAAAAGTGTGGAGTAAAATCCCTAACTGTTCAATACATCCTAAAATTTAAATATGAACAAAAGTCTTTACAAGTGTGAAGGTATTTGGACAAGTTATTGAATGTTAGATTTTCAGACGCTTTTTAATCAGCTTATCTTTTCTACTAATAAAATCTCAGAAAAAAAAGCCAAAATGCATTTTGATCATAAATCCTATAGAAATCTATATTACTTACATACATATATAGAGTTGTATTACTTAAACAAATGAATTTTTTAAATGAGAATTACTTTAAACAAGTTGTGACAAGATTTCAATCAAAAGAAAGTGTTACGAAAAGACTCAACTTCTTATAGTTTATAGCATTGGCTGACCATTCAAATGCCGGAAATAATGAACATATGTTTTATTCTAGCATAAAACTTCATAGCAGTTAGCCATCCATAACTTTACCAAGGATTGAATCCAGAACTTTCATATGTAGTGTATTGTCCTTACATTTCTGACTTCAGTTAATGTGCGATAATGCTCGACCATTATCTATAGAATGCGGTGATATTTATTTCACACCAGACAATGAATAAAATTCATTAGTAATGGATTCTTAATGGAACTTGGGAAAAAAACCAGTAAGCGTTAGTTACTAGCAAGCATTTAATGAATCTCAAGGGCTGACAATTCAATAACATTTAAAATAATGGCTAATGCATTTTTTATGTGAAATTCTGTATCTCATGACAGGCAGATTATATTATATGAAAAAAAACTCAATAAAACTAACAAAGAAGTTGAAAATTAGAATAAACGTGCAAAGACAAAAGAATAACGACTATGATTTATGGATTTTTGAAGGTAACCCTAAGTTCTTGATGTTTAAAATGAACAAACTAACTGAACTAGTACTCATTCATAGTGTGGTATGAGCTACTTATAAGTAGTATATGACGTGAGTGTCAACGTAATGTCTGGCAGCAGCAGATGGGGGAAGATCAAGAAAGGAAGAGTTAGAACACAATGGAATTTGTATGAAACACATGAATAGTGACAATGGATTGATGTTTTGCAACAAGAACAATCCAGTTCGATATGATGAACTGATATTTTGCAAATTAACGATTTACGATATTTCGTAAATACAATCCGGTTGCCTCACCTGTGTTCTCCTTCACTACAATAGGTCTGAGAAGCCGTATTTTACTCGGCATTCTCTAATATAATGGTATTCCTGAATGAGAACTGAATTAATGAAGGCACGTTACTTGAGAGTATGCCTCAAAACAGCTTTTTGACAATACGATATGATAATTTCACTGATACATTCAGAAATATAAGAAGGATTCATTTTATTATTATCGCTGTATTATTAAACTAGCCCCTTATAAATCACTCTTATTAATATTACTCATGATTAATGTGAGTTCTTTTACACTTCCTCTGTAACTTTCATACCTGTATTGGAGTGAACTTTTCAAATCTATTTCTAATCATTACTGAAAACCCTTCATTCTAATACCAATACTGACAAACATTCATGAAATTGAGGTGAATTTAAGTTCATTCAGTCAGCTACAACGTGGAACGTAATACGTATGAACAATAGTTTAAGTTATCAGACTGCATTATCAAAGAGAGATGGAACTGTCAGCTCGAATCTCATGGTAGTAGAGGTTGTAGTAGTATTAATGGTAACAGAGAAGATTAGGGTTTGAAGAAATGATTCAAGAAGTATGATCCAGTGAAATAAATGTAATAAGGGAAATCAAAAGGTCATGAGGAATTCACAAGACTAGAATCCGAGAGAAGACAAAGAATGGATACACCTGAACAATTACAAAAGATTTTTAATCATGTCATACCAAGTCTCTCACCATCGCATAATATTGTCTTGTCGACCTTAACCACTTTGTCTACACATACTAACATGGCTCACTCCAGTGGTCAGTGACTTCATCGTTTGGTGTCATATTTTGGTCTAACCGCCCCTAACTTTCTTCCACCCTACGCCTACATCAAACAACGTCACATGAATTGAATTTAGCTCCTGTTTAAAAAAGTAACTAAAATCAAAATAAATTAAAAAAAAAACACTCAAATAGAACTTCAGCTCTAAATCTTACATAAGTTCCAGTCTTGTTTACTTCTATTTATCCAACTCATTGTAGATATATTTGATAGATTAATTCCATAAGTAGTATTATTGTTATTGATTTGGTAACTTCCATTCATAACTTTTGACAATATAAGCAGACTGTTGATAATCCAACTGTTATTACTATCATTATTACTATTATTATTATATAATTCTGTGGAGATTTGTGAATGATGATGAATTGTTCTTAGATTTCCTTCAACATTGATGAATAAAATGAGAGTTATCAAGCTGATGAAGATAAATGTATCCATTCAAAACGAAGTAATAAGTATGTATATACGTTAGTACAATCTGTCCACCAACCAATACATTTAGAAATCCTTGATATTTTACACTGTAATAAGCATATAATTAAATTAAGTTTAAGGGGATATAAATGTGACTGGAAGAAAAAAATCAATGAAATCGAAGTAGATTATTTCACTTAAACAAAGCAAACAATACACACCTATATTTTCCTTTATCGCTATACAAAACAACTCATATTCATTGATTAGACTAGGCATAGTTTGTTATTGTTTTTCAGCTGTTCGGTTTGGATTTTATTAAGAACATTGAAAAATCAATAGTGTTTGTCATTACCACGTTTTACTTGATGCATAGATTTAGATGGAAAACATGGATTATAAATGTAAAGGCACAAACACTGTCAACATTTATATGATACAAAGAAAAACTTGAAAATCTTGACAGGAAAATTCTGAAAACTTAATTCAAGATTAATGGTAAGTAGAGATTTGAATCCTACAATGAGTAAAACAATTAAACTGTTTTCATGAGTGGAAATTGATATTGAACTAAGCTTCATAATATGAATTGATAAAAATTAGTAGGCATGTTGAACAATTTAAGTTTTGTTTATCCAAAAACAGTATAAAGTACTGTATTTTCTCCAATTTACAATCAGTATAAATTATGTAACACAACAGTGACACATAAGAGTATTCCAACCACACCCAGAGCTATTTGTAAAAGAATATGGAACTCAAGATGCAATGGAACAATTTTCCTACATGGACAGAGTTCGTTGGACTCATAAATTTATCAACTATTTTCTAACATAGAAATTATGTAACTTTGTGACTTGTGTGTTTAAACCAGACAGAGAATGACCTTCATTTTAAACTCAATTCATTTGTCCAATGAAATCATTGACCACTTGCTAGACAAAATGACAAAGTAACCAATCAGAATGCTCATTTCTTTTTTGACTCATTCGTAAATTGAATTTTATCGGTTTTCATCAGTCTAACATGTGACAGTGATGTTCTTTCTAATTGTTAAGACTGTTCTACGTCGACTTGAGATCTAGGTGAAAAGAGTACATTTTCTGAATCAAAAAAACCTGGAAGAAAACATATTCTTCTATAGTTGAATCAATGTATTTGAGATATCTATTCAATTTTTACAGAATATTATTTCAAAATTAGTATGGATTTGTGTACAGTTTTAAAAGTACAAAATGGATGTTTTGTAGACATTACTGAGAAAACTAACATTTACTTAATTAAATATTAAATCTGTACTTTCCATGATTGCCATAGTATTTGCAATAAACATTGTATTCTAATCTTATTCATTTATAAAACGCTGGTTTTAGCAAAATTGTAAAACCGAATCGGTTAAAGTTAAAAATAATAACTTCACGTTATTATAACTAACCGGTGATCGGTTGTACAGAACTTTTTTGCCACAATCCAGAGAGAGAGATTCGATAAACGATAGCTGTGCTAAATGACTCAGTAGGCCAAGCAAAAGTTGCCAAATGAGAATGCCATGTTCTTCGCATGGACAGGTTCTCCGCGATGATAAGTGTATATTATTGGGCTTATTTTAAAGAGTTGTCATTTGAGAACGTGAGTATAGGATGATGGTGTATCAGTAACAGTCCCAGACATCGTACATCATTACATCAACTTTCTCATTTTATATGTACATTCTGAACACATATGCATAATTAAACAGCAACATAAAATAATCAAGAAATTATAAGTATTTACAAAAATTGAATTGCCAGACATTTATTTACATTACAATAATTTGAGGAACGAAGAAGATACTTGAATAGTTTACGAATCAAAAGTTTAAACTTCTGAAAAGTTTGCTTATAGTCTTATTGATTTTACATAGTTTACATAACATTTTAAAACCAAATCGATTGAACTAACAGTTCATCACTAATCTGCTAAGTGTATATAATTTGCAATGTCAATAAATTAACTGATTTGGCTAAGAAATAGTATTTGTCCTTGAATTTTTTACTCCATGTTATTTAACTTACTGTTGTCTTTACGCCTATCGATACGCATAGACAATCTTTCAGCAAAGAATATACAGCAAGGACAAGATAACTGATACTCTATGATTGACGGTTTGGGTCTTCATATTAAGTAACCTCAAACAAACAGGGAGAATAAAAGTTCAATGCTTACCAGTCCAAAGTTTTTATAATTCAGACATCCATTTATATACATACAAGGCAAGATCGCATATCAGAACAGTTAAGTAACAGTTATAACAAGAAATGACCAGATACCATCAATAACAAACTACAATGAGAAAGAAGTTGGGGAAAGAAGGCTGGAGAAGGATAAGACACACATTGAAGAAAGCATCTAACTACTGCATGAGGCAAGACCCAACTTGGAATCACAAAAGAAAAAAAAATTAGAGGAAGATCAAAGAACACATTACTACTTGAATAAGAAGCAGACATCAGAAGAATGAGTAGTACTTGGATAGAACTGGAAAGAAAGGCACAGGATACAGTAGGTTGGAGAATGCTGGTCGGTGTCCGGTGCTTCATTAGAGGGAAGCAGGCATAATTAAGTAAATAAGTGCTGACAATCAACAACAATACGAAAAAAACAGAGCAGTGGATAAACAAATAATTGTTTCCTGTTTACAAATGGAATATGTTACATTTCAAATAAGTACTTGGAATTAAGGTAAAATGAAGCCAATGAAACCCAAAATACTTGATGAAGATCTAATCATCAATCAATCATTGTTAGACCATCATTAGAAACCTGGAAGCACTGGACGGCCGTTTCGTCCTGGTATGGGACTCATCAGCAGTGCGCATCCACAACTCCTGCTCCTCGCAGGATTCGAAACTGAGACCTTCGGCATTGTAGGCGAACGCCTTACCAGCAGACCACTAGGCCGGCTTCCAGGTTTCTAATGGTGGTCTAACAATGATTGATTGATGATTTTCAAATGTGTAAAACCGCAAACCTCCAAAACTGTGCCTCAGAATATATATCAATAAAACCTTACTTACTTAATTACGCCTGTTGTTCCCAGTAGAGTAAAGGCCACGGACCACCATTCTCTAACCTACTCTGTCTGCGCCTTCCCAGTTCATTCTTTTCAAGTCTGTCTCATTTTCTCTGAGTAATGTGATCTTTGGTCTTCCTCATTTCTTTTAACCTTGAGGATTCAACTAAGAATTTGTCTTGTAATACAGGTGGGCACTTTCCTCAACATGTGCCCTACCCACCTTTCCCCTTTCTTTAATATCTTATTCTGCTGGCATCTGAATTGTTCTCTCCCTGAGTAGTTGCTTCTTATGCTCTTTGGCCAAAGGATCGTCAGTGTTTTGCTTGGATAACTGTTAACAAACACTTATATCTTCTGGATGCTGGTTTTTGTGATAATTCAAGTTTCCATCCCATACAATAGAACTGTCGTAACATTTGTAATTGAAATTGTGACTTTGGTGTCAGTCAAGAGTTGTTCTGTGTTCTACATATTGTTCATGTTTTGAAATGTTGCCCATGCATTGCCAATCCACACGTTCTCTCACAATACATACTTAAAATTGTTACTTACTTACTTACGCCTGTTACCCCCAATGGAGCATAGGCCGTCCACCAGTTTTCTCCAACCAACGCCGTCCTGGGCTTCCCCTTCCAGTTCTGTCCGATTTTTGTTCGTTCTTCTCATATATTTCTCTATTTCTCGGCGTAATGTGTTCCTTGGCCTTCCTCTTTTCCTTTTGACTTGAGGGTTCCAAGTGAGGGCTTGTCTTGTGACGCAGTTAGGTGCTTTTCGTAGTGTGTGTCCTATCACTTCCACAACTTCTTCCTGGTTTGCAACTCCACTGGAATCTGTTTTATTCTCTCCCACAGTACGTTGTTGCTGAAGGTGTCTGGAAAAAAAAAAAAGAATGTGAAAACATCAACAGACAACAAAATAAAAAATAAAAGTCAATTTTCCACTGAATACCTAAAGTATTTTGATCATCGAAAATTGCATTTACAGTCTTTTATGATACACATAGATTTTCACATTGATCAATGTGTTCAATTTTCGTTTACGTACTCTCTATTTTTTTCAAAAAAATTATGATTAGTACAGTACATTTATATCACAATATTTATGTTGAAAATATTTTGTACATGTAGTTTAACCATGTAAAAATGTAGTTGAATAAGTAAGTAAATGATTAGTTAAACTATTTATGATAAGTAAAACATATTTCCGATAATTTATCAGAGTTAATTTAAACAAAATTCTTTGTATTTAGATATAAACAAAATTTTGTTTGGGATTTTGGAAGAAAAAAAGAAAGAATTTGACAAAAATAATAAGTTTGTTTTTCTTATCATTAGAAATATAAATAATAAAATGTACTTTAAAAATTAAAGAATAATTGTTAGTGAATACTGATGGTCTGTTTGATTTAGCCATGATGATTAAATCGATAAGATGTTGTGTCATTGAAAATTTATAATGAGAAAGGATCAAATCAAATGTTTGAAGGTTTATTTAAACAGATATGAATAGGTTTTGGTATAGGATTGTGAATATTTTTGAGTTTTATTGAAATCATGAACTAATCTATGTTAGACCATCAATCGAAATAAATCTAAAAGCGCTAGGAGGTTGTATTTTTCTTAGTATGCAATTCTACAGCAGTGTGAATTTCACAGTCATACCAAAAAGAAATTGAACTCATAAACTTCAGTCTCATTGGAATGCTGAAACTCTTGTTCAAGGAGTTGGCATCAAACAGTGTTGATAAATCCAAGATGTTGCGCAACCACCATCCACTGTCCTTGGTGGGTAACTGTTTCACTCCTGAACTAACTGAAATCCACTGGTCACGAATTCTGGTGACCATGAAGCTAATCACTATTGAGCACATGATAATTGTCCTTACAGAGTTGTAGAGATTGAAATCATCAATAATTCCTTATTTGTTAACCTCCATCTGATGTCTGTTTCTACAGAGTCAAATGAAACACCACCAATGTCATTTACATCAGTAAGGTTTGAAGTATTTCGTCGTTAATATCGTTCATTAAATTCGGCCAATCTTTGCTGACATATATGTATTATACAGCTACTGTGTTATAAGGTAGGGGAATCAAGAAAGCTCATCTACGGCATAAATTACCAAAATACAAGCTTTTTGTGAACAAGTGTACTAAGCTGATGAGTCCCAAATAAGACGAAAGCAGCTTTTAGATTTCATTTTGAGTCACAACTAAATTTAAAAACCAAGAATGTAAAAATTTATTTACAGTTTTCTAGAATTTGTGTAAAAGCTTTCCTTGGTAAAATGTAAGAATCGTAATAACTTTTCTCAATCTGATAATCATTCTGAGTTTATGCAAACCAACATTCAGCATTTTTATGTTCATCGATCAATCAAATATTCGATCGACAAACGAATGTTGAGTTAAAAAAAATACGACAACTCAGTTCTAAATACCGGAAATTAGACTGAACGAATAAACACATATTTTTTTAATAGCCTTATGACAAGGCCGTTTGATGATTTTCAGCAGTATCTTAAAAGATGAGTAAATAACATTAGTCGAGAAATGGATTTATTTTCCAAGGGGAATTGATTTGCTCGTCAATCGATATACTTCAATGCGATTACGAGTTCACCTTACTCGGTAACGGAACGAAGATCAATGATGCAATGACGTGATAGGCTATTCTAATCCTATCGTCTCAGGACCCGCTAACTAGAACAAGAAGTATTGATAAGGGGCAGAGAATGAACTCCACAGGCACCCAGAAAGGTTGAGGTTACCAAGCACACGACTCAAGCTTATTTATACGACTGATAAAACGCCCTTGATGAGAGCCACAAAATAACGTACTAAAATAATCCATCAACTGATCAGCAAAACAACACGAACCTCTGCTCAAAACTTGTTTAAAAAAGGTGTAAAGAATGCTAACAAAAATGAAGCAGGTTGGAAGGTAATGAGAATACACGTTAGTATGCTGTGATAAAGATACATTTGGAATAAAACTATTGATTAAAATAATCCAATTACTCAATATGGTGGGCAATAGAATACTCTGGAATATTGGAAGTTGTGAAAAACCATAAGCCATGAATAATTGACTACGTTATGAACAAACATCTGTCAATTCAGTAACATGCAAAGTTGAAATTAAAATTATCAATATGGGAAGATTCGAAAGAAAGCTGATGTAAAACCATAATCATATGAGTGAACTTGTAGCAAATATTATATTACTAGGGCAGATGTGAAAGCACGAATCGGTAAAGTAAGCGCTCTATTGTATGAAGTGGAAACTCGGAGAACTATCACAGCCATTATCCAAAAGATATATGTGTTCACAAATAGGTATCAACTTAAGATACACCTGATCTGTTGGCTAGACACCATCGTGAGGCAAGCTCTCACTTGGAATCCTGAAGATCAAAGGAAAGGAGATGGAATACACTGCTCCGAGAATCGAGACCTGACATGAAAAGATTGAAATAACTAGGAAGGAAGGCCTAGGACAGTGTAGGTTGGAGAATGCTGGTTAGCAGCCAGTGCTTCATTAGGGTTCCAGTAAGTAAGTATTTTTATTACATAAAATAATGTTTGAAACCACTATTTTCCGGTTAAAAAAAAAGACTATTCTTGTTCGGTTGATCACGATTATTCCCAACTTCTTTTTCAATAAACCTACTTTCAAGCATACATCCAAACTTTATAGTAATGATGACAAGTAGTTGACAAGCTATTATAAATCTAGTTGATATTTGTTAGTAAAGCATAACTGATATCGTCAAATCCATACAAAGAAATAAAGTAACTTGGTGATTTAGAAAACCAACATACGAATTATTATCTAATACATAGTCTTATTGTCCACTTATTTAGTAATTAGATCATCAGGTTGATGTTAAATTTTTTATATAATAAGCTTCACTTTAACCCATATATTATTAATAACATTATTCCTATTTTGTTGACAAGTTGTTACTTACCTTTCTCCCTTAGACTTTGGTCACTTTTTAGCTCATTTATCTGTAATTGTTATTCTTTGTTTATTTGTGTCCTGTGATCTGGATTTCTATGTGTATATATATAGTATATAGTAACGAACCCTAGAATAATGATCATTAGTCTTTAGCTTTTCCTTTTTGGTTCAATGCTAGTCAATATTGAGCCCAAAATGCTCAAAAAGATTCTCTATACGTACTGTTCAGTTTATTGAATAAAACAGAAATCATGAATGAATTGTTACTTCTTGTAGCATTTGAAACTGTGTCATATGCAGTGACACATTGTGCAATTGTGGTGGTGTTTGGTTCTCTGATCTGGATGTTTAGGTTGTGGAGCTTTCATTGTTCTTCTAAACAACATCATCTGAAGTTTGTGCTGATGATGTTGTTCAGAAGAGCAATGAAAGCTTCACAACCAAAACATCCAGCTCAGAGAACCAAACACCACCACATTCATCCACCTGAGCTACGAATTTTCTGCACATTGTGCAATGGTACGACTGAACTAGTGGATACCTGAGTAACCTATTGTAGAACTGAGTTACTTACATCTAAATGACTGCTAAGTATTAACCAATGTTTCTCTGTTGGTCAACCCGGAATGGTCATGTTATTTCTCGGAACCGCTGACCAATATCAGACGTCAAATCATCAGTAAATATCGTGTTCCTAGTTTGATCTAATTCGAGTCTACTGTTTCCTTGACAGCCAAATATCTCTAAATTGACTAGTTCACACCCTAGACCAGAACTTTTTGCCTTGAGCCAGCAGCTACTGATCCACTATTTGCAAGCTTCTCTCTCTTCTCTACCTTGAGTCCAAAAGTACTTACTTTATTTATATCTCCAAACAAACGTGATTTATATTACAGACAAATCGGATTGTATCACACCATAGATCATACAAAAGCAATTCATGGGTTAACCGAAATCTTATGATAAACGAAAAGCCTAGACCTAGTGATCCATCTGCTCAGTGATGATTATACACCAAAATTGTAATCGATACAAATTCGAAAAACCACTCCCAACTTATACAATAATTCATTTCGTTAAAATAGATCAATCCTCTTACACCTAAAAATAGACTATATTGCTGCCAAGTACCAACTAGAATAAAACTTAGATCAGGTAGAATTTCCTGTCAATTAACTTTAACTATCATCTGACTTGTCAACACATTACAGACATAATCAAGTGAAGTGACCATATTACAACTTGATCAATAAAATCCAACTATTGCTTGGGACTAAACAGGCTTGACAGTAATCACAATTCCATGATCAGTCAGATGTGAGCAGCTAGATTATTGTACTAATAAATTTTGTCTTGAAGTAATCGAATAGTTTTTCTGCTGAGTAAACATTTCATAATGACCAATTAATATCGAAACATTACGGGGTTGTGAAGATTGTTAAGTTACACATTTTTTTTTAACATTAACACCGTTAGATACTGGCCCAGTGGTCTATCGGTTAGGGCGTTCGCGCACATTACCGAAGGTCCTGGGTTCGAATCCTGCGCGGTGCAGGAGTCGTGAATGCGCACTGCTGAGGAGTCCCATACCAGGACGAAACGGCCGTCCAGTGCTTCCAGGTTTCTAATGGTGGTCTAACATTGATCGGTTAATGGTTTCAAAAAATGTGTAATGTCGAAACAGACAAATCGCGCTGCTGAAAGAATTTATCAACCAATGTGATTAGTGAAGATTTCATTATTTTAGAGATGAAACCACAAACTGGTCTCGTCTAGGCCACCATTGAAAACCTGGAAGCATTGGATAGCTGTTTTGCTTTAGTCTGGGGCTCCTTAGCAGTAGGCATCAGAGACCTCCGCAGGCGGGAATGGAATCCAGGACCTACGATTTCGCATGCGAATATCAGGGATTATTGGAGTTAGACGTTAATACCATTGGATGCTGACCCAGTGGTTGGGGGATTTTTGTAAATATTTTCAAAACGTGATAATCAAACATGAATTTTACACAATTTGATATCTTTATGAACGTAACAACAAAACTCTTTGTCTTTAAGATCGACCGAATAGGGCTTAAAGTGAAATCCAGGATCTTACTTTCTTCCTACTTGAGGATCATTATCTGTGTGTTACTTTAATGATGTTGACGATCACTCTGGGATTACAACCCAGTACTTTTCGCCTCAAACGCTCACCATGTTATTCATCAAGCCAGTGAATGAACTAAATAGTGCTGGTTTGAATTTCGGAGTGAATATCCATTCAAAGATAAAGGTACATCCAGATGATGAATTACAAATACAAGGGAGTGGGACTCCTTAAGTTCATTGCTAGCCACATTCCACTCTATGAGCGCTTGTGACATAATGGCTATATAATAATTATCCACTCAACATACGCATATACTATGTGGTCAGTTATTTAATGCAGGCTATTATTAGAGTCTTGATATGTGATTTAACAGAGTAAAGTAGAGGATTAGTCTACGTTTGATTTTCGGCTTTTTGGTTGAAATGAGCTGAAGGGCCAATAAGTGTTAAGTTCTAATTTATTGTTTATAGGTCGATATGTTAAATGATAATTAGAATGTCACTGGTCTTCTGGTCACCGAACTGAACTGGTCGATAGCCGGACTACAGAGAGGGAGGGGGAAACTGTAAAACTTCTTTGGTGTTATCACGTTGAGATCAATGCAACCAATCACCAATACAACCTAGACAAACAATCTGTTTCTTTTTTGACAAAACATTTATAAGCATGTGTCCTTCGTAATATTTAATTTCAAAAGACATAACCATCGTTTTATTTTATTACGTCTATATTTTCCTAAGAAAAAAAACCTGTTGAAAATTTTGCATTCAAAAACAGGATAAATTTGTTAAAAAGTTATTACTTTGCATCTTTTTTCTATGTATTGAAATCATATGATCGCACAATATTTGATTTCAGTTAAAACCCCATGTTCAATGTTCAATCAACATGCTTTTATTGATATTTTTATGATCTTTAAATTGTTTATTATATTATGAATTGAAATGATGAAGGAGATGTTCCATTCAAATGAATGTATTTTAGAAAAAGCTTCTCATTGTAGTGTTAAGTCCTAATACTTAATAATGTAGACTGATAGACTTAATTCATTTGTGTTGGTAGTTTGGATGTTCCTAACCCTGGATCCCTTCTAGGGTTACTGACTGTCCAAAGCCCGGATAAAGGAGGAGGGTTGGGCTTAGAGTTAGCAACCCTATCGCGTAGAAATCCAACTCACTAAATATCGCTAACCGAAGTAATAATTCGCTGGTCAGCATGTTCCATTAGAGGTAACAGGCATAAGTAAGTAAAAATGTTCCTACTGGTAGTTAGGACAGATAACGCTCATTTGGAATACACGCATCGTACGTTGATCGCATCGATATAACTATTAGGTTACAAGCATTATTAGGTGAGACGGATAGTGGCCATCGATGGGATTCAGAAAGTAGGTACATCCAGCCGATGAGTCTCAAATAGAACGAAATGCGTGTCCTGGATTCCACTGCTATCCACTATCCACCTCTGCTAACGATAGACAGATAGATAGATGTTATATATGTATACATGCTTAAAAAACAGCAGTAACTATAACTAAGCCTGGTTCCTGGCCCAGTGGTTTAGAGGTTAGGCGTTCGCGTACGAGACCGAAGGTCCTGGGCTTGAATCCTATGAGTAGCAAGAGTCGTAGGTGCGCACTGCTGATGAGTCCCAAGTCAGGACGAAACGGTCGTACATTTATTCCAGGTTTATAATGGCAGTCTAAAAATGATTGTTTCAAGCTCCAGTAATATAACTAGTGTTTCATGTTTATCTATTTCGTACAGTAAACAATTTAGTATGGACAATTTTCAACTGATATTTATCATTCAACATTCAAAATACCTATATCCATGTAAGTTCTGTGAGAAAATGTATACTACTAACAAGTAGTAACATTTTAATAACTAAATTTATGCTGAAAATGATAATTATGTACACAAAAAGTACAATGTTTATACACTTCGTGTTGATGATTTACAAGAAAGCTTACGTTCAAAATATGAAAGAATGCCGCAACCGAAATAGCAAATTACTTTTTTATAACCAACAAAATTAATTGACTGGGGAAAACCTGACGAATTTTTCTGATTTACTGTTTTGCACATTTTTAACTGAACATTTAATTATGATTGAACAAATATGTAAGTACAGACATTAATTTATTGGTAGATTGATACGTACAATACTTTTACTGTAAAAAATAAATTTTCCCCATGCCATTCAATTTTCTACTGCAGTTTGTAATTTGGAGGTTATTATCGCGTTGCAATATTTTTTTTAGACGGCTCTCAACTTCATAGGGCTACCGTTTCATACCATTGGTGTTCACTATGCAAAAGAACATTGATTAACGGAGTAAACTCTCTTCGTGATGGTAATTGTAGAAGGTGTGACCAAGTAACATTTCTTACATAACAGTTATTCATATCTCAAAGTTCAATTTTACACTTTTTTTGGAGTGCTATTTTATACCATTTATTTTGATTGGTGCATATCCATTTTGATTTATTGATTTTTGTCAGTTGTCTTGCATAAATTATTATATTTTGATGAAATTGTTTTATGCGTCCACTACAAGTTCGATTTCAAGGATGCACTACTGTGTTGTCAAATTAGGAAACACCTGATCATTGTTCTATAAAGTTCAGCAGTACTTGTATAAATGACAATTTATTGATTCCTGGTTGAAATGGAAACTTTTTAATCATGAATTGAAATCAATCATAGTCGAAATTAAAAACGGAGTTATTTATAAACCTATTTATTTTGTGATTTGTAACACTTGAAAAACCTGTGTCAGTCAGAAAAACTGTTTTTTCTAAAATAAGATCTTGAAAGCTCTCTACTGATATGACACATCTGAATCAGTGAATTGTAGTTTCATAGTCACATTGATCTACCTTAGATCAGTTGGTGAAGTCAGTGCATCTCAAAAATCTTCAAAAACCCTATAACTAAGATATATATTTATTGATAACTCTTTTTATAGATTTTTAAATCAAACAACTGAATACAATGAGTGCTAACTGACATTTTTAATCTTTTGATCCTTGAAAGCAAATTCTTTCAATTCATCTAATGAATTTGTTCCAAAGTAAATCACTCAATAAAAAAGGCTGTTGACAAAATCGTATTCTTAGGTTTCTACCTTGATAATTGCCGCCTCTTCCAACTCTCCACTCAAATCTTATCTTATAAATTTACTTCAGAAAAATCTATATTAGTTTTATTTCTGTAATTGCAAAGCAAGGACATTATTTCTACAATGAAAGAACATTTGCAACTGAAACAGACAAAGTCAGAGTTTACAATACAAATATCAAGTCAGCTCTATTTTATGGAGTGGAAAGTTGGAGGACCACGAAAGCCATCAACCACAAGATACAGGTGTGTATTAACACATTTGCCGACGCAAAATATTTCGGAATCGTTGGCCGGTGCGGGTAAGGCTTAACTTCATTTGGTACTTACGGAGGGTCCATTTGAAGCAGTTGGAAAACCCCGATTCAGAACCAATGATTCACATGGGATGCAGAAGGATCGTGATAGAGCTAATGGAGTTTGAAACTACTGTTGGTCACTGGCTACCATGAGACTGCATCTTCGAACCTTGCTCCACTCTCTAGTGGATTCGACCTAAGGGTCACAGCCTCGGGTTTTGGCCCCTTAAGAAAATCATCTAATCCTAAATGAAAATTCAGTACTTCCTGTAGTGTATGTGTATTTCTGCTGCCTTTGTAAATTTTAATAACTGAATAAATAGTTTTTGAGCGACTGATTGTTTTTTCATTAAGCCTTTGAATTTAAAGTCTATAGTTCTTATTTTCACCTAACATAACTTGGAGTAGTCGTTAGATGTTACACTGCTAGTGCCACTAATGAGAGAATCTATCCTTTCATCAAGTCGATAATTTCCATTTAAATTTTAATATATTCATCATTAATCTGATCACAATTATATGGCACATTTTCAGTATTTAGTTTATTCGTTTGTCATGTTAAATTATTTTTCAATAAACTATGCAAACTTTCAAAAACATCTTTATTTAATGAGTAGTATATCTTCTATTTTTTGAGTAAATAACATTTAAATATTGCTAGAATGATAATATTTTTTTAGATTGAGTAAAAAGGTTGTAAATATTTCAATCAGTTATTGGGAAATGTAAAATTACATTCAAACTGTTTCAGTACCAAATGAATATAAAGTTTACTGATAGAAAGTATTTCGAGTACCTTGTAGTGCCTCCACATATATTCCAGTTCGCCTACATTTAATTTGGCTAAGCCCTTTCGATTAATTTATTTAACAACAACATTTTATATGTACCATCCGTTCTCATTATTGTCTGGTTTGTATGAACTCACATGAATTGTACCACTTGTCATTTGACGTTGCAACTATTCGTCGCTTTTATTCATGTGTGCCTATTTCGCTTGTCGCATGTCTGCCTTATTTTTGTCTGACTATATATTCTTAGTCACGCTCTATCTCTAGGAATTGGCTTATTAGCCTTCTCCAATTCACGTTACTTCTTTCGTCTTTTACACTGCTTCTCCGTTTCGCTTTGTGGTGTGTCCCTAATAAACATATTCAACACTACGAGATCACATTTTGATTTATAAACCGTCAGACGCTATTTTGTAACGATTGTCTAGACGAGCTAATTACCGAGCTTAGGAACACGCTAAAATCGGCACACTACAAATAGTGAGCCCGACGTCGATATGGGCCACCACAACCTGAGTAGTTTGAATACTGAGATAATCGAACAGCACTATGAAGAGATTCATTGAAATAATGAATCGAACATTGTTAGAGCACCCTTAGAAAACTGATAGTACTGGATGATAGTTTCGTCCTAGTATGGGACTCATCAACAGTGAATATCCACAACCCTTGCACTAGGAAATCGAATTCAGGACCTTCGGTTTGGAGCGCGAACACCTCAATTGGAGACCAGTGATCTGGCATCCAACAATTTCACTGTCTAACGTTTATCAGTCCAAGGTATTTCACCAGTTTACATATGATATTCGATGGATACCTCCCTAAACCCAAACGAGGCTGAAATTTACTGGTCACAGATTCTCACTAGAATTATGAGACATTTACTCAAAAACTGATTACCAGTGAGCACATTT